>JAYMFT010280175.1:0-10501 GCA_038088735.1 Panulirus argus | reverse complement strand
TATATATATATATATATATATATATATATTTCATGATTGCCACCAAGGCACTGACAGGAAAGAAACAGGTCACATTAACAGAGCTTTGGAAAACATGTAAAAAGATAACTGGAGACACATCAGGAAGTAGGTAACATCTCTCTCTCTCTCTCTCTCTCATGAGAAATTGCCTGTGTTTAATGTACTTCTCTGAAGGGTTGATCTGATATAAGACAAGGTAATACATCTTCTGTTGCTCCGCGTATAAATCTGAATAGCCGTAAATACTGTGTTTATTTTTGCACTTAAGGAACTGCGCCTTCCAAGCAAGACTCATATCGTGCTGATGGTGGTAAACGAAGATTTCCCTCCCAATCCAACAAGATCCCAGTGTCTTAAGCCTTAAGAGAGCAGGTGCACAACTCGTGTAGGCTGCCAAGTTGCACCTGCTGGTATGGACGCGGCACGGACAGGTGTGCGTGTTCGTCAAAGATGATTTTTATTCTCGACCACATTTCCAGAACAGGGTCGTGCATGCTTGAGTAACTTTAGATGCTCCTCAGTGCAGTGTTTTCGTACCCATAGTATGAAAGATCCGTCGTGTCCTGTGTCAGTGAACACGCCAGGGAGGATAGATATAGCTGGGTGCTTGGGTGATGTATTTTCGGGAACATATGTTAGTCGTGAGGGGGCAGGTTGTACCGTCAATACGGGAGGTATGAAGAAGAAAAATGGCTGGAGTTAATGACTGTTCCACTGAACAGTGCCATTTCCTCGTTCTCCAATGAAAGACAGACAAACAAATTTATTTTTGCTGGGGCGTATTTTTAGTGTAACTCCGAATCCAAAGGTCAACCCCAACCCTCCGCATCAGAAAGCAGATGAGGGCCCGGAGGGACCGAGTCTGCTGGTTAACATTTTTAAAATATCACATTTTATATTTTTTTTGCATATGACTTTTCCTATCAAAAATTAATTTTGGTGAGACTTCATAATTTCTAGTTTTAATTAATGTCATGCGAACCATGATTATTTACTTCTGAGTGTGACAGGAAAAAAAAAATTAAAAATATATTTCTTCTCCTTCTCCTCTCTCTCCTATTCTCTCTAGTATGTTTTGATTCTATGTATTTACAATTTTACATAGGTTTAAGACATTTTCATTCAGTCTATTGATAATCAGATATATTTGCTAAATAGTGTTTTATCGGGTGCAGGAGCATAACCCTCTACAAAGCACACCTCATCCACACCCTTACTAAGTCTCATCCACAGCTTTACAGGCATCTTATTCTACCAGTATCGTACCATTCATTGTGTTCAGTGGCTCTCTGGTTTGTTTCGACACCAGCCGACCCATTCACTTTTCTCCTGTCATACATTTACTAACATTATCGTTTGTTGCATCCTGCATCTCTGTATATTCCGCATACCCACAGAGCTTGCAGTTTCAGCATAGAGCACTCTATTCATTCTCACTGTTCGTACAGATTCTCAATGTGTGATGGTGAGGAATTGCTAAAAGCATTTTGGCCTTTCGATGGTCGACCTGTGCTTCAGGCAAGTATCCATCTGAATCCTGGGTCGGAGTGCTGTCTGAACACACAGTAAATCTCTCACATGTAAACATATTTTTTTTTCTTTTATAACCTCAGCACACTACCTGGAGGAGAAAGGTTTGCCTGTCCACCTTCGTATATTTACGGAGTGTGACAGATGGAGCCGTGGCTCACAGATTCTTTAAACGATTTACGGACCGAGTGATGCAAGGACGCATGTATCGTCCTAGACCCTTCCCCCGGGTGGGTCGGATGCCCTCAGATGTACAGGGGGAGGAAGGAGTAGAACGGAGGGAACCGCCGCTCCCTCACTCTCTTGCTCTACCCCTGACATTATATACCCCCTCTCCCTCCTCTCAAACCCAGGGCAGCCTTCAGCTTTAATGGAGACCTTAGACTCTGTTGCCATGTAGACCTACCTTACTGTATGGTAGACCTGCCCTATAACCCTGTAGATCTACCGTATTGCCCTGTAGATCTACGCTGTAGTTCTGTAAGACACCCTATTGCCCTGTAGACCTACCCTATAGCAGTAAAGACCCATCCTGTTGCCCTGTAGGCTACCTCTTAGCTCTGTAGACTTACCCTATTGCCCTGTAGACCATTGGGTCTTGGAGAAGGGCAGAGGCAGTAGACGAAAGTTAGGGAAGGTGAGGAACGCTTGAGTAGGGGAGGAATGCGGGGACGTCCGCTTGGGAAAGACAGACAGTAGAAGACCTCGTGATCCATGACAAAATTATATGCTGGAGGAGAGTAGTTAGTGTTGCGAGATCCTGGTCATGCTTGTGGTAGATCAATATCAAGATCAGTGTCTTTATCACCAGAAAGCACTACGTTGAAGTTGCATGTAGTCTGAAGTCCATATGCCATGCTTCTGAACACTGTATCAGTCTGTCTAAAACCCCTCCTGGGTCACCGCACAGTCTTCCTGTGCTTTGAGACATCATTTTACTGATTTCATGTTGTCGGTAAATTTTGAAGCTTTTCTGATGGGTTCTGTCTCCCGATCGGAGCCTTCTGGTACGCCCCTGCCTGACATGCTAAGCCAACCGGACGCTCTCCTCGTTATCAACGCTCTTTGTCTGCCTGCAAGTCATTCTGCATACTTAATCGAAAGCTTTTTAGAAGTCTGAGTATGTATCTGAAGGTGTTTTTTAATTCCGGTCATCATTTGATATTGGAAAGTCAAGGAAAGTTGAGTAAGGGAAGGAATGTTCAGGGAAGGAACTGAAAATACAATAGCAAAAGGAAGAGCACCACAGATCTGACTCCTAGGTAACTGTACCTGTCCAAGGTATGAACAATGGCTGGGATGCTGCCAAGGTGGGAGGTGTAGGGTGAAGGTTGGAACAGGGGCACAGACCTGGGACGTAAGAGGAAGAGTTAGGGAGAGTTTTTGAAACACGAAATAGAGTTCGAAGTGTGGGGTGAAGAAGGAGGCGTGACTGAAAGTTAGGGCAGAAAGTTTTGGCGGGGGAAGAGGACGTTGAGCAGGGAGAGAGGAAAGTTTGGTCTAGGGAGGCCGGGGCGGAGAGGGAAGGATGGAAGGATCTGCAGGAGGAGGAAGGTATGTACAGGGAAGGAGAATATGAGTGGAGGGAGGAGGGCGCAGCAACTACCCACAGCGTCGGCAGTGTGGAGCGCCTGGGTTGGGAGGAATCCACTCCCCAGCGGCGGCAGTATGAGGCACCTGGATTGGGAGGAAGCCACCCCTCTGCGTCGGCAGTATGGGTCACCTGGATTGGGAGGAAGCCACCTCTCTGCGTCGGCAGTATGGGTCACCTGGGTTGAGATGAAGCCACTCCCCAGCGGCGGCAGTATGGGGCACCTGGGTTGGGAGGAAGCCACCCCATAGCGTCGGCAGTATGGTGCACCAGGGTTGGGTGTCACTCCGGTATAATTAGACCAGTTTAGTTACGTTTCTCCTGAGAATATCCCCCGCGGCCTGGCCCACTGACGGAGCCTCGCATGGTATGTCTTTATCCCCACACTCCACACTGTCTGCCTCCCTCCTCCTGCCCTCACTCTCTGCCCGGGGCCTCCTTACATGAGTGTGTCAGTGTTTGTATGTTTGCCCTTGCTTATGCGTGTGTGTGTGTGTATTTGTGATAGATTGTACGTTACTACCTACATCTGCAGGAAGGGAATCCTATATATTAAGCTTTCTTTTGATTTGATTTTTGCTGGTATTACCTGCTGGTTTGTTGTGTGCGCCCAATGGCCAAATATTCGTTTTATGAATATCAGATAACCCTCTAAGCTTTTCGTTTTTATGTTGTCTTCACCTACAGTGTCTTTCTTAAACTCTCCCATTTATATATATTTTTTGCAACTTGTTCTCTCGTCTTTTATTCCCCCGTGCTGTGCCGTTCCTCGTTCTCGCTGTATACTTTGAAGATCTGGTCTCCACTTACGTCATCAGATCTATTGAGAAACTTGTAAGCTGTGGTTATAATGTCTACCCTCTTGCTTCCCTCATCCAGAACATAATCAGGCACGTTTCCAGTCCATCTGCCAAGTAACTTACACAGATCACGAACAGGGGTGACCCCAAAACGGAGCCCTGCCGGACTCCGCTAGATACTCCGACCCAGTTGGTGAAAAGAACATCATATGTGTCGTGCGTCCTTTGTTTCCATCTGTGTAAGTAATTTCTGATTTGCTAAAGGTGTCTCCTTCTTCTAACTTCCTTTATTTACGAACCTCCTCTGTGAAGATAGCATCAAATGCCATCGTTTAGCCCAAGAACAAACAGCCCTCACACCCGTCCCATGATTATCTAGGCTCGTAAACAACCCAACCATGGAAGTCTAGACAATTTTGTGTGCATGGACTTTTTCCCTTCTGAATCCATGTTTTCTCGTTTATACAGCGTCTCTTCTGCCTGCATTTGTACATTTGTTTTCTGATTATTTTCTTCCTTTGTTTCCCCGACCGTGCTTGCGAAAGATAGCGGCGTGTTGCCAAGTGCAACTCTCCTCCTCGTCTTTCCTAAATAAAAGAGAGAACATTCGTTCTTTTACCACTCCCTCCCTTGGAGGCGATCACCCGCACATAATTCATTTTCTTCAAACATATCAAGTAGCAGTGCATCGAATGCTTCAGCGAACTCCTTGAACTGAACATTGTAATTTCCCTCAAGAACCACTTGCCTGCCGTGTGGACCAAGAGCTTTTACCATCCTGCTTGAAAATCTCGACATCTTCCATGTTTATTCCCCGTCTCAACTCTCCAGTGTGTAGGGTAACGTGACCCCTTACTCTAAATGTATTTCGGAATCCTCCATTTGCCTCCTCACACGTTTCCGTCTATGCAACGGAGAAGCCCCTTTCTCTGGGCCCTTCAGGCTGGTTATTTGCTCTCCAGGTGAGAGTCTGGTCTTGATAGATTCGTGAAATAGTTTCTGAATAGCTTCTGAGCTTTCCAGAATGATTCTCTCGAAAAGAAAAAATAAAACTTTTCACTACTTATTTCTCTCATTTCCTGCTTTCTCTTATACATATCAAAAGATGTCTGGATGTTGTACGATGTATTATTTCCGCATTTCTAACGTCTCTAGCTTTTTGACGCCTGTTGAACCATGACTCGCCCTTCTCTGATCTTATTCCTCATTACCCGTTTCTACGTATGGGGAGGGAGCATTACACTTATAGGGACTCCCCCCCCCCCATTTTCTTTGCATATTACCGTTCAGGCTTTGGCATTGTCCCATGGTACACTCATTTACTCCCTCTTGGCTTGGCTTGTTCCATGTATCCGTATCTCTGTTGGTGAATAAATGCCTCTTCACGTCCCTCCCCTGAGTTTCCGTTTCCTAACTTCTAGCAATACCCTTTTGATCTGGATTATCTTATGGCTTCAGAGAGCTATTCAGTTAATAATTTGGTCGTCATGACCTCTGTAGGATTCATATTTGGTTATCATCTTTCTCCTCATCTTTCCGTGTTTCAGGGCGGGCAGAATGAGGACCTGCCTCCCCTCTACGTAACTCGTATCAGCTCAAGTCCGTTACCGTCCTTGTTGATTTCCTTTGGACCCAATTAAAGGAAACCCTTGTGATCCGTCAGGCAAAGAGACTGCTGGACTTGTTCTCGTAAACTGCGTATTGTCCGGGCCGCATGTATGTACATCACTTTACATGTCTTCCCGAGCATTTCTTTGTTCGTGTAACTGAGGACAGTTTTCACGTTGACCAAAAATACGCTTTGCCTCCATCACGATCCCTTTTTCGCATGATGCTCTGGTGGCAAAAGTTTTGGCTTGGTGTCAACTCCCACGTCGTCCCTCTCTCACGACTCATGTAATCTGTCTCCCCAAATTTGGTACTCACGGTCTGGCGTGATTATAATCCCCTTTACACTCTCTCGTCGGCTTTACATTCTCATTACCCTTTTGTCCAATTACTACTGTTCTTTGTGTAGGTCCCATTGCAACATTTTGCAGTCCCTGTTGCTTCGCACTTCTCCCATAACACTGGCATCATCAGCAAACATATTCAGATAGGGTTCTGCCTCATTTGGCAAAGAATAGTGGCCCAAGCACTGGCTGGGCCCCCTCGCCCAGCCTGAAGAGATTCCCCAGACATGTTCTCCCTGTTCACCTCCGAGTTGGGTAGCTGTCAGTCCCTATACGTGGCCCCTTTATGACGTCAGCCTGAGTGTTCAACATAATCATTGATCTCTGACTTGAGAGACACCATTGAAAATCTTTCGGTAGTCCAGGCATTACATGTAAGATCCACTCATCCAGTCACCTTTTTGTAAGGCGTTTCTGATAATTTCAATACAAGTCCAACAGATTTGTCAGGCAGGATCTTTCCTCTCTAAATCAGTGGTACCTTCCACTTCTGTGTGTGTGTGTGTGTGTGTGTATAAGTGTTTGTGTAATTGGTAAACAGTTCTCGCATGGCTGAGTCCCAGTGAGGGTAGAACCTTTCACCCTCCTCCTGTTTGCCTAGGAAACATTTTACTCAGGGAAATTTTTACAGGTTATTTAATGAGGTGGAAGGCCGATCGGATTGTGTGAAAGTGTAAGCGTTATCCCTTGATCCCTTTTCTTCGGGAAAATATAGATCAAAATTCCCATCGTAAGAAGAATATGTTATCTTACGAACTTCCATAACGTGAAATGAATATAAAACACATATTGCTATAAAGGAATTCAAACAGCAACAGACCACTGAGTCCAACCGAGGCTGTTTGTAATAGTGGAAGAGAACAGAGACTCATGGATTAGTGTGGTAGGAGTAGAAAGACCTAACAGATTTCTTTTTTTTTTCGAGAGAGAAAAAAATCTTTGGAATTGCTTTAGACTGAAGCGTTGTTTGTGACGCGGAGCTTTGGAGTTTGGACTAAGCCTTAAGGATTTCTCGCAGGCATACCAAAATGATGAATGTATCCAGCGCTTTGCACAACGAGAGTTTGAACTGGTGACCTGCTCTGCCGTGAACCCTTCAACGCCCTTGGGATTATCAGATGGGATCTTCTTCCACCAGTTGTCAGTTCGACTGTATCATCGACTCATGGCCCCCCCCTTCAAGGACTAGAACCCACCACAGCCCGACGGACAGTAGACCCACCCGAAAGGAACCAGGGGGAAAGAGGAGGTAGCAGTAGTAGCAGAAGACGACGCCAGCAGTACATATGGTGGTGGACAAATGCCTCTCTTCAAGGACGCGGTGATATTGTGACCAATGCCTGCTGGTGGTCACGAAGAAGGAGGACACGAAGAAGGAGGAGACGCTGCTGCCGCCGTGTTGGAGGTGGTGGTGAGGAGGAGGAGGAGGAGGAGCGGCAGCATCACCACCCTCCGAGGGACGACACGCTTCTTCTTCTTCTTCTTCTTCTTCTTCTTCTTCTTCTTTTTCTTCCTCAAGTAATTTTTTTCATCTTCATTCGACTATTTCGGTATTGGATGGCGGCCCACATACATGACGAGTGACAAACGCTTGCTGCTGCTTCTTCTTCTAACTTACATACTTACTTACTTACTTACTTACTTACTTACTTACTTACTTGCCCCCCTCCCCCCCGTATGTGATGTATTTTTGTGCGAGTGTGCTTCGCTGCTATCTTCTTGGCTCAGTTATCTTGAGAAATTCCTCTCTGAAAATATTTCGAGCGGCGTCGCATCTTGGTCTGCAGCAGCAGCGGCGGCGGCGGCGGCGGCGACCCCTTCAGGTGGGGGGGACGGGATGGGTAGCAACTGAAATATCTCCGAAAAGGATTATATACACTTGCTTCACGCTCATAAACTCTGGCTGCTAGGATCGGTGCATTCTAAGCACGGCAAGGCAAGGCCAGAGGGCGTCTTCTTAATGTAGTACAGTGCTAGGAAAGGTGGGTGCATTTGGTGTATTGCCGGGAAACGGTGTGCATCTAATGTAAGAATGCTGGACGTTTTGTTAGGATGTTGATCCTCTCTTTCAGCAACTCGTATCGTAGGGTGAATGAGGAACCTTAATCTGCTTTATCAGTCAGATTACCGATGGATCCCGTCGTCAGTAGTAATACCAAACAACCCGGTGCCCGTCCAAGGCAGTGCCTAGTCCTCATCTGTTCACAGTTGCACCCTGATTCACCCATTAGACTTATTTACTAAGAACATCTCCACTACAGGAATAGGTCAGGTTGGAGACAGTGGCCAGGTTAGCTGGTTCTCTAGTTTCTTGACGTACTTTACAACACAGATTTTTGGTCTGAAGTGTTCCGCATACTTTCCGTACTTTTTGATTTCGTGGATATTTATCATTTGCACACACACACACACACACACACTGCACCTAGCCTCTCTCTTTCTCTTCTTACCACCACGGATCGCTAATGCTAAACTCCTCCACGTTGGAATGATATGTAATCTTATATTCTCATTAGCGCCTCATTTCTCAACCATAGTGGAAGCCTCGAGTGTGACGGAGTCAGTCAGGTTTTAACTAGATGTATGGTTTATACTCTGGCCAGCTCCCGCATACATGCCCATATCTACAAAGCTCGTGTCCACACACAGGATGAGGTGAAAGGGCTGTGAGGCAGGCAGGTGAGGCTGTAGAGAGGGAGGGGAAGGAGAGAGAGAGAGAGAGAGATGTAGGTCACCCGCCAAAAATAGTGGAAGGGGAACAGGAGTGAACTCTTGAGAGTGATGGATGTTAGGAATGAAAGGAAAAGAAAAAATCGCGAGATCAAACGAATCAAAACGGAGAGAGTAAAGAGAGAGAGAGAGAGAGAGAGAGAGAGGAGTCACTGGAGCCTGGCAGGTGTGGGCGAAGGCAGCCGCCAACCTGCCCCGGGGGCACGGCCCACTTGCCAAAGCTCTCTCAGTGTCAAGGGAAAAATCCCGAGCGTCGAGGGACGGAGGAGGGGGGGAGGGAGGAGCTGGCGACACTACTTGATGTAGGAAGTCTCTATTAATGCACGAGTAGAGAGAGAGAGAGAGAGAGAGAGACGTGATCGCCAGCGTCGGACTGAGGACGAGGCAAGTCCGTAGAGATTTGAGGTAAGTTTTTTTTGGGGGGTTTATTTTCAGGACGATACTGGTGTTGTGAGGAAGGGTATTTGTGGACTAGTTGTTTCACTACGTACAGAAAAAGGGAAGACAAGTCGTTTCAGCTGGTACAGAAAAGGGATTGGTTATCGTCGGGCTGGTACGGGGAAAGGGACTTATGTGTCTTTCAGCTGACACAGATCTCCGCTATGTGGTCAGCACAGCTGGAGACATCCTGGCCGGCGAAGAAGTGCTGGTCCTAAGAACACTCAGTATAAAAACTATGCGGGCTATGCAAGGAAGGCCAGCTTGCCCTTCCAAAGTGCCACAGTTGGCGTTTCGAAAGACCAGGAGGTAGACATTCCCAGTTTGAAAGGGCAGAGAAAAGATTGTAATTTGAGGTCCCATAGGGGGGCAGAAGTAGTATAACTATGGCCGGAGGGTTCACAAGTTTTAAAAGAAAAAGAAGAGGTACAAATGTGCTAGATGGGCGTTCGCGACAAACATAAATAAACTCGTGTTACGGTTTTGATCAGATGTTGTTCTTTATCGTTGTGGAGTGGAAAGAAATAAATGGCCTCGGCTACACTAGGATCATCCCGTGTAGAGCGAAGCTCGTCTCTCGGGGATATAGAGCCTCAGCTCCCTCACCAGTTGTAACGCTGGGACTCGCTTAGTCCAAGCCTCACTATCTCTATAGTCAGATGTTGGAATATATGCCGTCAGCACCTCCTGCAGCAGGTGTCAGGTGGTGAGATATGCCGCCCCCGCCCCCTAGCCCCGGCACCAGGTTGGTGCGGTACCCCAGCTCCTGCACTAGCTGTTACTATACTGGGATATACCTCCCAATCCCGAGCACCAGTCGTCGTTGCTGGGACGTACCTACCTCATCCCCAGTACCGGTTGTCTGTGGTAGTAAAGAGCTTGTGGTGTCTGGTGCTGGGATACCCCCCTCTAGGTCACACCACCAGTTGCCAAGTGGTCGGACCACCGTACCCTCCTCCCTAACTGAAACCGGTTGCCAGGTTTTGGAAGGCATAATTTCTCTCCCAGGTCCACTGCTCCTCTCAAGTCTATTTTCACGCGTGTTTCGGTCACTTCCCCGACAAAACCTTCATCTATTTTCATTCAGCTGGCTGTGTCGTGGAGGTTGGTGCTGAGGACCGAGAGAGACGAGACGCCCAACCCCCTCCTCCTCTTCCTCCTCCTCCTCCTCCTACCTCATGCTGCTGGTTGACGAGCCTGGCTAATTGGGCGGCGGTGCGCGTTAGATAAAGTGTATCAGCAACAGACCTTCTCTCCGTCGTGACTCGCGCGCAACGCGAGACTTTTCCAGGAAAATAAGTTTTGACGTTTCTAGCCCTGCCTTTGGCTCGGGGTTGTTTCTCCGCTGTGACACAGATATATGCGTTTCTCTTTCACATGTGATATATATATATATATATATATATATATATATATATATATATATACACACACGCAAA
>JAYMFT010280164.1:0-10501 GCA_038088735.1 Panulirus argus | reverse complement strand
TTTATGTTGAAGGCTCCAGTCTCGGACAAAGGTCCACATCAAAGCCGGGCCTTAATTGAAATAGAGAGAGAATTAAGAAACGGAAAAAGAAAAGAAGGGAAAGTATTTACGAATTTACATATACATAAACTGCTGACACACTCAGTTGTGTTCCTCTCATGATCTTTCTTCTCATGGCCAGGGGCATAAGCACCAATAATCGCCCATCTCTCGCCATCCACTTTCAGTTTTACCCACATCAATCTAGAATTTACTTCCTTCCCATCCATGACTGTTGCCATTAGACAACACTACCCCGGGGGTGGCCAGGTTCTCACCCCATCCATGAACGTAGCTACGAGACAGCACTACCCCGGGGGCGGCCAGGGTCTCACCCCTTCCATGACTGTGGCCATCAGACAGCACTACCACGGGAGTGGTCAGTGTCTCTCCCCAGCCATCACTGTAGCCTTCAGACTGCACTACTCTGGGGGTGGCCAGTCGCAGTTACCAAACCCAATGCTACAGTTCACCACCCTCAGCAGGCCACGGAAGACTACAACCTCTGTTTGTGGTTAAATGGTATTAGTCATGACAAATACAGTCCCATATCCTCTGTCCACAATTGAACTGTTTGTTGTCTGCTGCTCGCGCGTTTGTAGACGAAAAGTTCTTGATAGAATGTTGCTTGCTACTTAAGCTTTCCCTCTCTAATTATTAATATCTTGTTTGCGATAAAACAGATAAGTTGCGAATATCAACATCAGGTATTCTATACATCTATATTTTCCCCAAGAAGCAAAGAGAAGTGGCTTTAAAGTCTTTTACTCCCAAGGTTTCTCGACACGAAAGACATTATAGTGTGACCTAACCTTTGTTAAGGCTGAGGGCTTTACCAGGTCTACTTATCTAAATTACATTAAAACGTTAAGGATAGTCTTTTACTGATAACCAACTGCATCTCTAAATTCAAATCACTCAACAACTCGCACAACCTCAACATACATTGGTTATTACGTCACTAAATATATTAATTATGATACTCTTGTAGCTAACGTATCATAACAATTGGATCCAATGCAAAGACTAAAGGTTCCCTCCTGTGTGGTAGAGGCTCTCCTCCCCCATCAGCTCTAGATTTGGGTCTCCGAACTGGGGGACTTCTCTGGGTTGTTACCCCAGGGGAGCTGCCCATTACCCTTGTCTGTCATGGGCACCATGTCCCTGCCTGGGGTTGGGGAGACGGGCGTACGCTGTGGTGATGCGGCCAACGGAGTGTGGGTAGGAATCATGCCGGACTCAACCCTGTCCAACATCTCGACAGAAGGCTGCGCGGGGCCCATGCGCTCCAGCTCTTCCCTGCACAAGTGCATGACGATGCCGGCGCCGAAGGCATCTCCCAGCACGTTGATAGAGGTGCGGACACGGTCCCTGAAATGTCAGATCACTGTTCACTCTGGCAGCTCACCAGTCGTCCCAACTCTAAAATCACGAAAGAATGAGGTCAGTTCAGTTGATTCATGACAGCCTGTGCACTGAAATAAAGAAAGAACTTGAGTCCTAAGGGAAATAAGCCATGCATCATTACACATGGTCATAGAAGCACATACCACGCGTTTCAGAGAGCACAATACAAATATATACGTGCGTATATCATTTATAGTTTCACAAACAGAGCACTAAATGAACACCGTCCCTCACAAGCAAGCAGCCTTACGCTCACCACTTCCCAGAAAGAGGGTTAACGATTGTATGAACTGCAGGAAATATTGTCTTGACTGTCGTCTGTAATTTTCATCTGTTGTCATGTTCTTGGCTATGAGAGAGCACAGACAGTAAAATCATATCTCCCTAAGTTGCAGACCTACACCTCCAAGGCTCGTCTTACAGCACATCTCTCAAAAGGCATCACTAAGGTAAATCGTCCACAAGCACACCAGCACCCAGTGAGGCCCGCCACAGAACGCCACCTTTACATAACCCCTTACAGTGCGTTATTCAGAAAGCACGAACAACAGAGCTCTAACCACAACCACAGAAGACTCCCTCCAGATTCAACACAAAACGGATAACGGAGATGAGACTCACAAGATCCAGTCGACGGCGAAGATGAGGGAGACGTGCTCGGTGGGGAGGCCGATGGCCGTGAGGACGAGGAGCATGGTGACGAGGCCGGCGCTGGGGATGCTGGCGGCGCCGATGCTGGCCAGGGTGGACGTGAGGCTGAGGAGAGACAAGACGCGTCATTAGTGAGGCAGTACAGGTGTTCCGGTGCTCGGGACGGGTGATAGTCGTCGTCAAGGTGGTGACACCTGTTTTCACACCTGTACCAGGGCAGAGTGCCAGTGCACTGTTCAGAAAACAGAGGTCACCATGCGCTACCGTTTACAGCACAGGATGAGCATGGGGTGCACAATACAAATCATGGGATAAAAGTATCTTTATGATCGATGTGTCATTATATGACTATAACAAATTGCATCAGCTGGTCATCTATAATGACATAACCCAATGATGAAAGGAAATTTGTCCTACAGTATCATTATCAATGTTTTTGGAGATGAAAAAATATTCGTTCCCGAGATTTCAAATAGATTAGACCCGAACGAGTATTGCAGACTCAGGGAGTCAGGACCATCTAGCAAACTATCGTGTCGTCCACTCTTACTGTTATGGCTTTTAACATCACGCGAGAGTGATGTATGTAGGTCGTTGTGACAGTGAAAGTAGTGGTGACAGAGATGGACTGCCGAGTAATGGTGATGGTCAAAGACGTGAAAATGAAAGCAGATGATTTGGCTGTCCTGCTGGATGGTGATCTCATGATGTTCTTGGCTTGATGATGATGATGATGATTACCGCACTGCATGATAATGATGATGGTGGACAACGCAACAGTCATGCAAGATGGCATGAGTGATTATGAAAAGTGCTCTCCGGCCTCGTCTCGCCGTTAGGCAGCCCTGCTTTTGGGGCCTGTGGCAGGCAGGAGAGATGGACCTACCTGACGGTGACCAGCTCGCCCGGCCCCAGGTTGATGCCGTACATCTGGGCGATGAAGATGGAACCGACGGCCTCGTAGAGCGCTGTGCCGTCCATGTTGATAGTGGCGCCCACCGGCAGCACGAACCGCGTCACCCTCTTGTCCACCTTGTTGTTCTCCTCCAGGCAACGGAAGGTGATGGGCAAGGTGGCCGAGCTGTAGGGAGAGGAGTGATGAGCAGGGTGGCCGAGCTGTGGGGAGACGGGTGATGAGCAGGGTGGCCGAGCCGTGGGGAGAGAGGTGATGGGCTGGGTGGCCAAGCAGTTGGGAGAGAAGTGATGGGTAGGGTGGCCGAGCTGTGGGGAGATGCTCCAACTGACTAATTAGACTTTTCAGAAAAGGAAGAAATAAATAGTATTTAAAAACTGAGTGTTCTAAATCCTGCTGATGTTAGAGAATAGTTAGTGTACGTAGAAAAAAAGAAACTTATTATGAGCAACTCATACAGAAGCGGCGTAAATGAAATTACCCTGTATCAATGATTCCGGCTAAACTGCATCATTTGAGGAAGATTTGGCAGTGAGTTTATGGATGAGCTTCAGAGTTGATAATAACTAATAAGATAATTAGGAAGAAAAACAATGTAAAAGCAGCTTTAAGAAACGTTAAACAGCCCAGATAACTGTCAGTGGTAGGACGGGGTATATATTGATCACAAGGGCTGGTGTTATATCACAGCATCGTTACTGACGTTAGATTCTAACATAAAGTGATGATCAGTGAATACCTTCGTTATTCTGTAAACTTGTGATCACAGCTTGACTGACTGACCTGGAGCCGGTGCCCAGCGCAGTGATCCACGCCTGGACCATGCCTTTGAAGAAGGTAGTTGGGTTCTTCCTGGTGACCATGAAGTATATGGTGGGCAGTGTGATGATGGCGTGGACGGAGAGGCCCGCGATCACCGTCAACATGTACAGTCCCAACATCTGCGCTGTCTCCCGCAGGTCCTCGATGCTCATGATCTGCCCAATCACCAAGCTCATGATGCCGAAGGGGGAGTACCTGGGCAGGGGATGTCACAGGAGTGTTATTAGGCCCACGGAATAAAGACGGGAGTACTTGGATGCAGGATGTCAGGGATAATATAAGAGTAGCCTAGGACTGAAGAACTTGACCGATGGAAACATCTCCAGAAGTTGATACCTCTTAGACAGTGAGAGATGTGGAAAGATAACTTGTTAATGGACAATGAAAAAGAAAAGAAATAGGAACGCCGAAGAGGGAAATATGGCAGGCCTATGAAAATTATGCCAAAAACGTCGTTATCTACTAACTCAGAAAAAAATAGAAAAACACACACGCCAAAAAATATTCACCTAAGCGGCTACGTGACATTTCATGAATATCAAGATCTTCCACTGGATCAGTGGATGCGCAAGGCTTAACCTTGCCCTAGGGACATGATGTTATATTCTAAAAACTTGCTGCTCTGAGGTTGCTAGGCGACTTATTCATCTGACTTAAGTGAAAGAAAAACAAAATTGAACAAATTTCATCGATGAATAACATTACTGTTTTCTTTTGGGAGACAAAAGAAAATGAAAGTCTCGAGATACAGGATTAAGAAAAAAGAAAAAGATTTTCAGGGGATAGGATATAACAGCCGAGACACACACAGATGGGCCACATGCATACGGAGAGTGTATGTGGTCTTAGATTTATCTTTAACCCCTGAAGAAGGTGTTAAAGATTTTTCGGTTGGTGGATGTTGTAGCTTGACGGCGACGGCCTTAATGACCCTGTCAGTTAATAGGCCTAAATTTAGCCCAAACAACCAACCAACCAGCCGAGACAGGATAGTAAGCTGAATGATTTAAGAGAATTTGCTCTGCTATTTACCTTGCTGTTGGTAGTTTATCATGTTTGTCCCGGACAGACATTAAGAGTCATTTGGAGACAGTTTCTCTTATACCTCTGGAAATCTGTAGAATGGTGTGCATTTAATGATCGTCCAGGCCCTCTCAGTGAGTCATCTGGTATAGCCCGAAAGCATTCACATTTTGTGCAAGTACTATGTGTTAGATGATACAACGAGTATGAGAAATATTCATAGGGCAGAGCTTCCAGAAACCGCAAAGGATACGGTGAGGTTCATGTCAGCACAACAATGACAATTAACCGTGGTTGACCCAACTACTCCAACTTATTCGACTCCCCAAACTTAGAAATGAAGAAGTAGCAGATTTCTAAACTGCTTGGACATATTTGCAGAAGTTTCTGAGCTACGAAAGAGGCTTTTTGATCATACAGTCAGTTCTACCCTGTTGGGGACTGGAACGACCCGTGGGTGATCCAGAAGGAGATGGGAACCTTCCTGGATAGTTCATATCAACCGCTTAAAGTACTTACACTCCCACCTGCCCGCTGGTGGGTTGTGGGACAATTAGTACGTGATGGAGGGACACTCACCACATGATGAGCTCCACCATCTTCATAACCACGTCGTTGAGGATGATGAAGAAGTCCACCATAAGTTTCCCCTGTGGCATCCGGCCGAGCAGGGAGCCAAACGCCACACAGAACACGATCATGCCTGCCGGGAGAGTTAAGGGTGACTAAAGAAATGTCCGAATATTGGCGTGTAGTGCAAGGACATAGCTTGGTATCATATCATGAGAGGATCTCGTTGTATGAGACACCGTTATCGGAAGGAAGCACTTTTAAGTTTATTGTACATTGTGCTGCTCTTAGAAACTATTAGTCTACAAATGCAAAAGAAAAAAACATTCTACATTATTGAATGCTTAAGAAATTCAGTCCTGCACTGTGACTTCCTTAACATGCAGACCTAACAAAAATAAATTATGAATGTTAAATGTCAACTGTCCTGACTACAGTCTGAGTAGAAATACAATCAAGGTGTATCTGGGATCAGTCCTGGCATGTGAACCATAATTTAGACGTCATTTTACTAGACTAACGCTACTATTTTGTTTTGAAACCTTAAGTCTTCACCACTCTGTGTCACTAACCTCGTGTCCACCACGCCGTACTCGCCAGTGTAAGCTCACCAGCACGTGCCCAACACTATATATTGTTATTGAGCCAGAAGTACACATCAATGATATTGTACCCACTGATATGTACTCCAGTGTACAAGCTCCATAGTACTCACTCGCCACTATATGATTACCAGTACTGAACACCAGTATGCAATCACCAGTTAGCAATCCTCAGCAAGTACTCTCCAGTATGTTCGGGGGAACATTATGTGATCCTCGTAGTTCATTCTTACCAGTGCGAAGAAAAGTGTACCCTTCAGTATATCTACGGTGGTCCGTACACAGGAATACGTACCCATAACGTTTGTGCCTTCCGAGCTAGTGAGAGACCTCTCGTATACGTCCTCCCCCACCGTCTCGTTAAGAGCCGTGCCGTTGGCTAGCAAGGCCTTCATAGAGTCGCTGTGGTCTTCCAAGGTATCGTTGACCCTCCTGGTGACTGGCTGGATCTGAGGAGGTAGAGGTGGACGAGGAGATAGATAGATAGATAGATAGATAGAGAGAGAGAGAGAGAGAGAGAGGAGGCAAACAGGGAGGCAGGTTACCACTGGCTCCATTCATACACGTCTAGATGGCTCCGTAAAGTTATGGCTTAGATCTGTTAAGGTCAACACCTGTCTTTTTTTTTTTACCTTTGTCACACTTCACGTCTTTCCTCGTCTGTTACAATTTATTGTTTTCTCTGTTGTTGTTTATCTCTGACTAGCTGTCAACACATATATGTTTCTCTACCACTCCCTAATTCCTCATATATTTTACGTCAGATGCTCTAGCGACGGACACAAGTCTCCGTAGAGGATCTGTCGGCACATCTGTCTGTGTATCTCCTCCGTTGTCCTCTCACTTACCGTCAGTTTTGTCAGTCTTTCCATCTACTCTTTGTCTCTTAGGATATCTCGGTGTCTCCGGTGTGCCCTCCGTCATTTTCTCTCTCTTTTCCAGTTTTAGTAAATTTTTGCAAGATTAGGGTGAGGCTTCCTCATTGTGTGCATGATACACTATGATGAACGCTCGCTGGTGGTGATTGGAGACCTCGAGGTATGGACAATGGCATTACAGGCCAAGGACAGACAGTATGAAGATAAGAGTATTGGTTATTATCATAATAGTACTGATACAGCCTGCATCTATGGGAAGCATAGTTGAGCTGAAACGAATCAGGGAGGCTACGTGAGGATGAATATAAGCAGAAATGAAGAAACATTTGATCTCGAAAGATCTGTGAAGTTGTCCTGTCAGTCCTCACCTTCGTGTAGATGGTCTTGGTGGAAGAGAAGCTCGCAGTCACAAGGTTCTCCGGGAACATGTTCCTGTAAAGGTCATAGCATCATAGCAAAGGCACGTACATAAAACATAAATTTCAATGCATAATGCGTCTACTTCTGATGTACAGTGTGACAAATCTGGTCTATCTACAAGTTGTTTTGCAAACATGATAACTCTGTGACCAGCAAATGACGGGATCTAGATTCAAGGCACCTTCAGAAACACAAAACAATGATGTACTCTTTGCTCGGCAAAGACCAGTCGATAACACACCCATGTAGGAGGGACGAGACAAGGCCATCGTACATATTCCTTCTCAGTCTTTGATTAGATGAGCAATGTCTAAAAGCACAAGATTTACCGTACGCAGGACATAGAAAATTATAGAGACACACACACACACACTATATATTACTCCAAGATCAATTTCTGTGAAAGAGTCCTGGTCTTACCAAGGACCTATTCAAAGGCTCCTGCAGGGCTATGTAGACTCTTTTAGAGTGAAAAGTAATCGGACAAGACTATACTGTCAATGATACAGCCTCGCTAAAGATGACTTTTAACCCACGGTGTACCCTTGGTTGGCGGAACCACGGAAAAAAAAATGTGGTGAAGTTTTGCGTGCGTCATCACGGGTGAATCCAGGGCGAATGTTTAGTGTCTTCAGTGTGAAAGTTCCATTTCGGGCATGACGGGGTCTTGTGATATACAGAATTCGTGTTAGTAGCACAGAGAGATGGGTAGTTCCTGAAATGCAGACGAGAAAGGTCTAGTCGTTCATGTCTGGGAGATGTAGTTTTAGATGGTTGTACATTTAGCGGGGTGGTGTTTATGACTGAGTTAGAAGGATGATTGTTTGGAGCTTGTCAGGTCATTTCGATGTGTTTGTGTTTTGTGAATATCATGTTGATGGGGATGGGGAGTATGGCCTGTTGACGAGTTAGGCAATGTAAACTTTTTATCTACTTATGGGCTGATGGTTGGTCATGGAGTGGATTAGATAAAATAGGTCCGGTGCTGTTGCAAAGTGATGAGTGCTCAGAATATTGAGGTGACATTATATTGGAAGGATATTTGTTTCGTCAGGGGGTGGCTAGGCAGTCGGTAATTGTTCTGTGTGCTCTGCTTTTTTCATCGTTTCAAGTTTAGTTATAACTGACTTTGCCCGGGCGAATGACCAGGCAGGTGAGGCGTAGTTTATTTGGAGCATACAAAGCGTTCTTTTTAAATTAAATCTTGTACTAGTAATTGTTCTGGTGGCCTTTAGACGGTTTGTGGCTTTTGTGTTGATGTTTGTAGTGTGAGGAGTGAATATCATACGTGTGATGCATGTGATGTCCAGTATGGCTGTAGTTTTACTGAGCAGGAGTAACTGACCATTCAGGGGATGGGTGGTTGCAGGTTGGTTTCACGTCTGTCAGGGTCTGTGCGTGTGACAGTAGACTTCTTTGGTGATGCAGACATTCTGTTTTGGGTGAGCTGCTTGAAAAGCGTCTGGGTGGCGGTGTGATTGTGAAGTTATTTGCATATGAGGGAACTTTCACAAGATCGTCTAGCGGAAGTGATGAAAGGTCACGTAAGAAGAAAATTAAGTACTTTGGAGAACGATATTGCATAAAATTATTACAGACGCAAATTCATGTGTTATGTAATTATCTCTAAAATCAAGATTTAACACGGGCTACTTTGTAAAGAGCACAACGGGGCTGTTACTAATTCAGAATGCTGTCAAGCAATGTTAATTATTGTAAATACTGTATGTGTGTGGGTGCTACTATTTTGTCAGTGATAAACGAGTTATAGATATATATATATATATATATATATATAATGATAGTGCTTATTGAAATTTGGTTATTCAAGCGCCAGACCGCTTTTCGTGGAGATATTTAAGTGCCTTTTCGAACAAAGGCCTATAGTAATGTCAGCGTGTCTGGACCTGTCAGAGGTACCACGCCTGTGCTCATAGATCTGAAACCTGCCAAGAGGCCGGAAGTCAGTGGATTTTGAAGCGAGCCCCACGAGAGACGTGTACGCCTCTCTCTTCTTATACAAAGGGGGCCAGCAGTTTCTTCGACCGCACAAGAACGAAACTCCCTCTTATCTATTCACGAAGGGTCTGACTGACGTTGGTTTGGGAGACGCACAGAGCTCACACTTTGCGGAGGCCGCTAAGCTCCATCCGAGTTGGACCTGAGACCAGCGGACAACGGACGTCATGTTGAAGGGACAGCAAAGGAATAGCTGCACACGCCTACAGCAACCCAACCAAGTGAGTCATTACTGACCATCGAGCTACCAGCGTGCTCCAGAGAATCGGGGAGAGCGCGAACCGTGGCCAAGTCAACCGCCTCAATTCTTCAACGCGCCATAACCTTGTACGTTCTTCAGTCGACTCAGGAGGCCGTAATGCAGAGGCGAGACTCCAGCAAACCCTCGACGCATCAAAATCATTGGTCCTGCTACGCTCCTACGTCATACCTTGTTGAGATTTTACCGCCAGCGATTCACCGGTCGTGAGAACAGCTGCCAACCGCGACCCAGCCCAAGCGCTACGTGGCGACACCATTGAACATTCCGCGTGACAAAGTAGACCAGCCGACCATCTCCAAAGGCTGCGTTGGCAAGTCGCGCAGACGTGGCCAAATAGGTGTTGGTAAATACCGCAGTCACGTAAGCCTTGATGTTCGACCTCTAACCTTTAAGATCCAGTCAGCTGTCATATGGGTCAGTGCGGGCAGGGTTACTCCGGCGCCTCAGTGAAAGTATTGTGAGAGTGAAATTACTGCCAATCAGTTACGGTGGTAAATATATAACATTAAAAGTGACAAGAAACCCACAAAGTGAAGAAAATTTGAGTGACATCGAGGATAGGCAAGATACTTCATTCCAAAACGTAAGCACTCGATAATTTGTTATTATATCTTGTAGTGTGACAGTTGTTGGGTGAATGAGTTGAGTACTCCCCGCTTCTAACACCAGTTAAATTGTATGATAGTTATCAGAATTCAGCATGAATCCATACCATGTCTTTCATTAGGTCAGCTCAAACATACGTACATCCAATTCATATCCCGCACTGAGAAAAACCCGTTACAAGCAATTTACTTAATTTTTAGTGTTGTTATATACTGTCTCTCTCTCTCTCTCTCTCTCTCTCTGTATATATATATATATATATATATATATATATATATATATATATATA
>JAYMFT010280153.1:0-10501 GCA_038088735.1 Panulirus argus | reverse complement strand
CTAAGGCTCAGTCCTCTGTTCTTGACGCTACCTCGCTAATGCGGGAAATGGCGATATATATATATATATATATATATATATATATATATATATATAAACATACACAGCGTTGATACGCACACAACTCTAAACAAAATACAGTAACACCAACAGCTGTGTTGCGCGTGGTGTGGCCTGTGGACCCTTACTGTGCGTGTTGCTCACCGGCATGCACTTCAACATTCAGCCATCACCATTAGCTAATGCAAGTCCAGGGAATTCACCATGAGTTTCCTCTCATTCGTTAACAGCAACACAAACTAACATTTTCATCATTAACTCCACTCACTTGATACGTGCTAAACAACCTCTCGGCTAACTTAAACGTACCTTCGGTGTTGGTTTTGTGCGTTTCAGTCAACAAATCATCTAACAAAACAACATCGACGTTGAATTCGACACTACCCTGTCACCAGTCCATTCACACAACCACCTCTGCGATCAGGACGCCTCCACCGGAAACAATCACGAATCATTCCTGTGATATGTTCATGTAGAATTCCCCCAGCCAACAGCAATGACCACTGTTCATCTCTTTTGTGATCTAATTTTCCTTTTCTTATCGCCTACGACCATGAGAAGGATGTTTATCAACCCCTCATTTGCGACAGAGGCTCCGTGACCGCACTCATGTTGCCGCCTTTCTTACGACTTCATCGCACATCACTTACTCTGCCCTTCGGTCAAGCAGAGGCAGATTCTTTCAACTACTCTCATGTCAACCAAACCACCGTAATAATTACCACAACTACTGACATATCAAATTACGATCACGTCCCACGGGTCTAAGCGTGATCCTGACTTCTGAACCATTGGAACCACACTGCACACAGCCCTATCGGTCAAAATGGGTTCCGCTTACCTGTGACGGTTTGGCCGTAGGACTTCTCGTCCAGATTTCCCTTACCCTTAAGGATCTGACCATAAGCTAGGCAATCAGACCCAAAGGGATTCCCTATCAAATTTCATCCAATAGGTTAGGCATCTTAGGTTTTAGGAGCGAACCTGATTTACGGGAAATTTTCTGATGAAATAGGCCCATCTTCTCTCTCAATACAGCAGCATCACCAAAAGGGATGGAAAGCAACTACAACCTTGGAAAGCTAGGATGGTGGATATCGGAGAAAACCCTTAACTGCTCCGGTAGAAGGCGATACTTTTCTATAGCAATTACCTTAGTTATTAGGTGAAAAAAGATGGAAACATCAGGCGGCTGAATGAGCTGCAGGTGGATGAATGGGATCAGGACCATGGTTGGCCGGGACCAAATTGACAGGTCTACAGATAATAGTTATCGAAAGGATTGGCTTCCGTTGTTCTTTCTCACTCTCCCTCTTCTCAGTAATCTAAAAGTTTACATTATGAGCTACGGTGAAGCATCATTAGTCATGCATTCTACGTTAGTGTATTAATAATGTCATGCACTTGCCTACAAGAAGCAATTTCTTCACTACACTAACCACTGGTCTTGACTTCGATCTGCCGAGATACTTAAAAATTAGTAAACATCATTTACAGCCATATCTGTTAGACAACGAATTTTATTCAGTCTTCATGCATCAAGAATACTAAAAGGTACACACTTGTTAAAAACAACTTCATATTTCCGTATATTTATTGGCAAACCACATATATCCACCGACTCCACACAAAAATGGAACGCTACATCAGTGTTAACCAAATGTCCCCAAACATGGCATACACCAAGATCACAATACGTTACAACTCATAAAAACTGGTCGAGCATGAGATGTACTACATATCAATCATACTGAACATGGGATTTAACTTTAACGAAAAAAAAAATACTGTACAAAGATTACATTAAAAAAGGGCGACTTGTTCCTTCTTTTTTCTTATATTTACATTATATTCAGAGTCGCTGTGCAAGCATTATTCACAATGTTTTTACAGCAATTCGAATTCTTGTCTTGTAAACTTCTTGTGAAGTGCTGCAGTAATGTACAGAGGTTATATACAGTGTATCGTAAACGCTACTGGCCACAGGAACCTTCAGCACAATCGAGGACACCTCTCACAGGACCCTCTCCGTGTCAACATCGCTGGTGCTCTCCTCCTCGATGACCTGAGTAATGAGGTGCCCCAGCGCCCCCTGGCTCATGATGGAGGTCTTTCCGCACGGTAGGTCTCTGGCGTACTCTTCGTCCACATACCTGCCAAGTGCGATCCTCCTGTTCTCTGGCTGCTTCCTGCCACCATCATTTTCCAGAGCAATGCTAGCTGGGTTCTGGGATCCTAAGAGATGGCGTCGAGATCTGAATCGAGATCTGAGAGAAAGATTAAATTTGGTTAATTTTCAAGTGATCGATCATTCCATACAAACAACTGCCGTTATAACCATTAATGGTAAGCCATGAATCTAAAGGAAAAAAAAATTCATCTCGCACAGTATAAGCATGTGTGCATTTACATCACTGCTAACGGAAGAATGCCTGCTAACGTAGGTCAATGCCCTTTTAAAGGCTTAGCGGGGCCGCGAATGGTGAAATTTCATGAAATAAAGTGAATTTAATGTTTTTTTTTATAAGAACTACTTTTTCAGACAATTTCATAAAGAGAAACGCAGACGACGGGGGAAACAATGGGGTCTTCAAAGGGATCAGTTAGGGGAAGAGGAGCACTTAATAAGCAAAAGAATCTACCAGAGGAATAATTTACTTGGTTATGAACATAATTTTAGAAAGGATGGAGGAAAATCATAAAGGATTTCAACAGATGATCACAGAGTAGGAGGATGGAGGATGTAGAGGGCAGACAAGCACACACCCACCGTGAGAGGGAGGGTCCGGGTTGAGAGGCTTTGCGACGGGCGCAGAGGGCAGACTGCTGCGTCGAGCGGACCGACCACATGAACCCTCTGTTGCCCTGCCCTGGGGTCAGCACCAGCGACGACTGCCGGAGGGAAGGCTCTTTAGCAGGGAAAAATCCAGGAAGGTCTGAAACTCTGATGATCGTGAGTTATGCCTTACCAGAAAGATTTGAAACACTAACGTTGAGGGTGATACACAAGGTCCTAAAACGATCAGAGTTCCTCCTTGGTGCGGGTTTATGTATCGAAGATCTTCAGCCTAATACCCGGGGCTGGTTGTTATTCCTCGAACTCGCTACTATAAACATCATGCTAACGTAATAAAAAGTCTAAATTTGCTGCTGCTGCTAATACCACTAGAGAAAAACTACCGATGCTGCTACTGTTCTTACCACCGGTAGAAATCTGCAACTACTGCCACTGTTATTACCACTGTTCTAAGCAGTACAACTACTACCACTATTGTTAACTTCATTAAAAATAGCAAATAATGCTGCTGTTCTCATCACTAAGCATTACATCTACTACCACTATTCTTTCCACCATTAAAAATCCATAACCACTACTGCAGTTGTTGTCAGTATCTAAGCATTACATCTGCTACCACTGTTGTTACCACCATTTAAAATCTGTAACTATTATTCTTGTTGTTCCCACCTGCTCGTTATTTTCCTGCAGGTTATGTCTACCACTGATGCTGCCACTGTAAAAGACTTAACTCACTATCCCCACACATCAGGGGCATAACAACGCCCCGTACCCTTGCTACAACACACGCCTGTGCACGCCTTGGCACCAAGCATTTCCACACATACATACACACACACACACACACACACACACACAGGGCAGCACAGACGTCCGTACGCTCGGGGTTTCCGAGATCTCCACACACTTGGGCCACTATACCCACCAATCCTCTATTACACTTTTCCGTCTCCCTAAGATATGAAGCTCTTGGCCACACACAGGCTCGCCGAGTGCTGACGCTGGCCCTGACGACGGGTTGGCGTATTATAGCCCCCTTGGCCTCCCTGCAAATGGTGTTTGTGTGTGTGTGTGGGGGGGGAGGGAAAGCCCGCAAAAAACGGTCTGCATGTAAACTGTTTACAACTTATATCTTCTATTGTTTAGTCAGTAACTTTATTGATATTTCTGAATTTTCTCTCTCCTCTTCCGGGCCCCACAAATGCCAGGGGCCCCGGGGATTTTTGCCCCGGTTATCCCGTCCTTACGGTGGTGGAGCCTGGCCACACTTCGCCTCACACAGCTCCAGATTTTGCCAACTCAAAATTTCAGATGGCGATAGACTCACTCCCGGAAAGTGCTACAAAATCGCCAAACTTACTAGAATGACAGCGAAAAATGCTCTTCGAATTATTTCTGCTCTTTGACATGCCAAGTTATTAATAACATGTACGACTAAGTGCTTCAACGCTAAAACACTCGCCATTATCCCAGATCTGCTAATCCCCAATCCGCAATCTCTTCGTCCTCGGTGTCCTGTGGTTGTAGTGGTCTATGCGAGGCTCCTGGTTGTGGTTGCCACGACTCGTGTGCTTTCAGTGCTCCATGTTTTTTAGTACTTCCTGAGGCAGTTTATAATCACATCAGCAGTTTCTATTTCTTCTTAGTCCAAGCTTGATAGTATTGCATTTAAGGTTTCGATACTCATTCTATTTCCAAGCACTGACTTCACGATGTTCATATGACTAAAGATATGTGCAATATTTCCTGTTTTCCTTGTTATTCTAATATGTTTCGATTAACCTTCCTAAAACACATTGAAATATCTTAAATAATGTTTGAATTTCCTCACATACTGAAATAACACTAAGTTTGGCGCTATATTAAAAAAAAAAAAAAAGGCGCCGACAAACGCGCCAAATGCAATAAGTTGGCAACTCCGCACAGCTCCCTCTGTCTTCATAGTATTCCCAGTCCATTCTCTTTATATAGCAAGTTTTCCCTCGCTAGCTCTTGCTTTCCTTCAATCCACCCCTCACTTAATCTCTTGGGTTATTGAAGAAGTTTATCTTTAATATCACACACTCTCAAGCCTTACCTTAACATCATCTCTTTTATTGCAGGCTCAGCCTAAGCTCCGACCTAAATCCCGGGATCAAGCCAACGAGTTCCCGAGGTATTCAGTCAACTTCATCGGGAAAACGCAGAAGGCAGAATGCCAGTTCCAGATCAATAACTTCTGGCCGATCTCCGACGGGCACTGCTTCACCTCACAGTGCAACCGATCCAAACATTCAGCACTTACCTTTCGTCTGAAGATCCAGGGAAAGGTGACCCGAAAAGCGCGCTTGAAGGTCTGGTGCATGAAGGCATAAATGATGGGGTTGACGGCCGGACTGACGTAGATCATGTATTGCGATAACGAAAGCAAAGCGTCGTACGTCTGGCAATGACAGATATAGAATTAAATGTAGTTTCGAAGATATGCAACGTCCCATGACAATAATTTCAGAAAATGTTTAAGCAGCATATTGAATATAATATCAAAGGTTCTCCAAGGCCATCTGCAGGATATTGGACGAAAAATCTAATAAGAATTATTAGATCCGCGAACGGAAGAATCGGTGAACAGGTGTATTGGAAAACGAAAACAACGGTTATCGCACAGGCTTGTATAATACAAAAAGGCTTCACGTTATCTAAACACCTGCAGTAAATCATGGAATTACTGCATAATGGCTGATTAATCCAGGTCAATATATGTTACCCCAAAGGTGGAAGGAATTCTCATTCCTAGAGTTCCCTCCTGGCAATATGCCGAAGGAATTGTTGGGTGGGGAGAAGCCTTCTGCTTTCCAATATAGAATAAAATAGTTATCTTGGGTATTATTATAATCCTGCAGGAGATAGCCTCGTCTGAGACTGTCAGTTCTGACTTTGCAATGTATTTTAGTAGCTCTTGAGCCTAATGACAATGGCTTTTGAATTCAGTAACAAGATCAAGCACTTTAGAATCATCTTAAACAATGAGTTTCTCGTCTTAAGACAACAAAAGGGAGTTCATAAAGTTACCAGGAGTCTGTGAATACAAAAGCTGATGATAACAAAAAAGAAAAAACTTTTCTGTGTCAGTTTTAGTTTCCATACTGCGAATACGAGAATTATACCTTATATTATTATCTGCAACAACTGCAAAATTGTCAAACTGTGAGATCATACAAATAGGCCTATGGTTACCTCAGCGTTTCTGAGGTGAATGCACAATGCCTTGTGCAGTATCTAAGCCCATGAACATAACGATATGACCTTTAGGCATGATGGCGTGACCTTTGGCTCTAAATTCGAATCGTCGTTCTCAAGCCACGTAAAGTATTACTCAAAGATCGTTCCATCGCACTCAAGTGGTTAAAAAAGTTGTTCTCTGCAACATCTAGGGGGAACTACATAGCTACTAAAAACACACGGAGCTCGAAAAGCTGAGGTTACAAGAGAAGGGTACGAGAGTCAAATCATTTTAATTTTTGAAAAATTAGTCAATCCATCATTTCGACTCTGATGAAACTGAATATGGATGGCAGATGACACATGGAAACTTTCTTTAATTAAGTCGTGTAAGAAATATATATATCTCCCGAAAAGATCAGTTTAATTCTTACTTAAAAAGAGCCTAAAATTGGTGACACTCCCTCTGGTAACCGAAAGCAAGTCCTTCAAGGGTAACAATAATTGAATGTTGTTCATTCTGAGAGATAGAATGTTGAATAGCAATAAGACACGAGCTGCTTATCAAAATTTAATTCTCAACGTTTCGACGGTTGTCGTCCTCACATTCTCTTGAGGAAGACAACCATCGGAACGTTGTGAATTAAATCCTAATTAGCGGCTTCGTGTCTCACTGAAACAACACTTACCGAAAATCATTATGAAAAATCTACGAAAAATCTCATTACAACTACAGTGTTTCTGAATACAGTAACACTGACTGGGTTATAAATGAAGATCCCATGTAGGGACTTGCCAGTACTACACAATGGATTGATTACTACAAAAGGAAGTTGGCGTTATTATATAGAGGGTTTAGAGATGGAGGAAAACTCTAGAAATATTGAAAGGATTTAGCCCTAAAGCCAGGACTAACTACAGGAAGGATCAACACTTACAGAGAGTCACATGGATGAATAAAAGGGATTTAGAGGTATAGGAAGAATTCAGGTCTGTTGAGGACGTAACATTACATGAAGGACTTGGCGTTACAGACAGAAATTACCACTAGAGACGTTTTCGCATTACATAGGGGAGTTGCCGTTTTAAGAACGACTAAGAACAACAGATGAAGCACTGCATGTAGGACATGGTCCTAGGGGGAAGGATGTAGCAATACAGGAGGGACCACCTGGTCGTACAGAAAAGCTTTAGTACATAGAGGCAGGAACTTTGCCCCGGGTGGAACACTTGGGGAACCAACCTGCTGGAGTTCGGGTTTGAGAGTGCCGTCCTCGTTGACGAAGTGGTTGCGGGACACCTGGAGAACCTGGAAGGAGATCCAGCTGGCCAGAAATACGATCACCACCACGAACATCATCCGTACCACCCGCTTCTTCAGGTGCAGGATGGCTGGATGCTCTGGGGGCGCGGCAGGAAGGTTAGTCCAGCAATACCTCATGAACTGTCATATGCTTTAAAAATGTCTTATCCTTAACCGTTTTTCCAGAATTTCATTATTTTTCTGTGTATTTGACGTTATCAAGTTTAAATAAGCCTAATTATTAAAGAAATGTCCAGCATTCTAGTGTTTCACCCCATGCAACGTGCAACATAATTTGATGGTAGGACTAGCAGAATTCACGGACACCATTGTATCCTGTGGAAATTAGGCTGGAAAACTGCATGACCTGCTGAGCTTACCTGTGACTCTGACTTTAGCGGCAGCATAAACGATGGAGAAAAGGAAAACCTCTGAGCTTTTAGAACTCACCTTTGCCTCTGACCTTGTTGGCGTATTTGTTGAAATTGAAGAAAATTATGGAGTAGGAGGTGACCATGACGATGAGAGGCAGGAAGTTGAAGGCGACGATCACAATGATCCACCAGATGCGGATCTCGTCGGTCTCCTCGCACGTTCTCTCCGTCAGGTCCTTCCACATGTGCACCTGCAGTGCCACGAGAACGGGTCACACCTCCACCAACACCTCACTAACAATCAGATTGAAAGCTCACTGGG
Organism: Panulirus argus; assembly: GCA_038088735.1. Lineage (NCBI taxonomy): Eukaryota > Metazoa > Arthropoda > Malacostraca > Decapoda > Palinuridae > Panulirus > Panulirus argus. Next base: position 2,444 of record JAYMFT010280153.1, on the reverse strand, counting down.
GTGAACCTTTCAGAGGAGGGAGAGGGCGTGCATAGTGAAGTGGTTAGGGGTGTATGCACAGTAGGTCGGTCCAAGTATGCAAAGAAGGTTGGCTAGACAATAAACGGAGGTCTGTCTCAGATACTGATGCAGGGTCTGTTAAAGTGCATACACAGTACGCAGGGGCGTTTTAAGTCTTAGAAGGATGCGGCAAGGGCTGGTTTGAACGTAGCAGAAGGTCTGGCTATGTTATACACAACAAATACGGTAGAGTGAAGACAAAGGATCGTGTAAGGTGGGGACGCAAGTCAACTTGGTTAGGAGATACAGAAGGAATGTTGGTTCGGTTTTTGAGGGAGTTAGAGAGTTGGCTGGGACGTACAACATCGGAACAGACATCTAGACATTAAAATATAATGAAAGAGGGGACTCGGAATACTATACAAAAACTTAGCAAAAACAGTAAAAATAATGTACTAAGCCCAGGGAACCAAGAACTAGGATCAAAGAAAAGGACGAAACTCGAAGCAAGAAACTAGGGCTAAAAACTTTGAACCTAGACCATAGCAGGGGCAGCCAGGGAAATATGAGCACGGAACTCTGGACACAGAACAACCAGTATGGACAAAGGAAGTAGCCAGACAAGTCAGCAGTCAGTGGGTGCTTCAGACAGAAGCTGCGACATCAAACTGATAAGTACTCCCAATAACACTGCCAAAGAGACGGAATACCAGTACACGTGTCACGATAAGATCACTGACAGAAGTCTGTAATATTAAGGACTGCTTACCGTATACACCCTATAGACGCCGAAGGGCACAGCGATGAGGGCAGACGCCACCCAGATGCCCAGGATGATGGCCGCAGACTGCCACCGCTTGAGGTGCTGGTGGAACGGGTACACCACGCCAACCATCCGGTCAAAGCTGATGGTGGCCAGCGACGTGACGCTCACCATCATCACCAGCACTGTAAAGTGAAGATTACCGACATGAACAGAGGTGTCAGGCTCACCAACACGAACACCGCCGCAGGCTGAGTTGCTGAGAGGTGAACAGAGGTGCATTGTTCAGCATCACCATCAGCAGCACCCCAGACGGTCATGCAGGATGGTGACTACAGAGCCCACGCTAAACCAACATCACCCTGCACTGGAGGTGATGCTGGTGAACTTGACATCTAATTATCTCCCAAGCCTTCTCCTTTGAGGTCTATTGATCCCCGCAGACTTCACACAGCTTATCATCACCCGGGCCTCACACAGGACCAGAATAAAAGCCGGCACACAAAAATTAAAGAGCGTATGTGGGGATATTTTAGGAAGAGATTACGTTCTTCAGACCCAGAATTTAGAGGCTCTTAATGAGCGACGTAAAGATATATGTTTTAAGTCTTGTAAGGTTGTGTTAGTGAACCCTGGCCACCGCCACCTGTTGCCTCCAGCAACACACACAGTCCAAGGCTCCAACACTCGTCAGGGAGACCAAGTGTTGCCTGCCTCTAGTGCAACACTTGCCAAGTTTTACCTAAAACTGTACACGACCACAAACTTGGCCAGGCAGGCCAGTGCTGCTTGCCACTAGTAACACTGTCCACGGCAGCAACACTCCAGACAGACCAGGTGTTGTTTCCTACAGGATGCAGGATGGGGCTGTACAAGACGTTAACCGCCGACAACACACATTAATGGTGATTTTAACAATTCAGTCAGTGTTTCTATCTCAATATTTTTGTGTTCTGTTCTTGTTCTTAGTTTTACTGGCAATATCTCTTTCAAAATAAGACAATTTTGTCTTGTATTCACTGAAATCTGAGATCAAATATTATCACGTCCCGAATTTCCAGAAATAAACCTTTGCAATAATCATTGATTATCATTATTATCATCATTGTTAATATGGGAGAGATGGTTAGGTAGATGGCACAGAAAATAATTGGTAATGAACATGGATATAAATACCGAAGGTGGTGGGAAAGTAACGATGAAAACAGCAATGTAGATGGCATGGAAAATATTGAAGGAGATAGCGTGAGAGACTGTACAAAGACCAAAAACATGACAAGAAAAAATACCAAGAAAGGCTTCGAAAAGGATGGCATGAAGGATGATAACAAACATGGTCTCATCTGTTAAAAGCAACACACAGATGCTACAGCTTTAACCATCCACCTCTTCCACTTCAAGGGTTCACATAGCATCGTGAAGAAAAACCAAGGACGGACGATGTCACCAACTTTACATTCAGTACCTCAATGTACAGCCGGGACTCAGACGGAAGCATTTGGCTGGATGAGTGAAAACGAGTGTCATTCTTTTAACGTACTCTGTATGTAGCCCTCCAGGTAGCACCAAGTCTGCCCCAGTGGCCAGAAGTTGTTGGTGTCCCGTATGGTGAAGGGTATCGGCCCGGCCACGCCCGTGATGAGGTCGGCCACCGACATGTTGAGGATGAAGTGGTTGACGG
>JAYMFT010280142.1:0-10501 GCA_038088735.1 Panulirus argus | reverse complement strand
GAGATCCACTCATCCGCCTTAAAACGTTGAGAAGACGACCGAGTACCACGTGTTCCAGTTGATGTGTTACCAGTAAAAGCCGCTTCTCCCTTGTTTCGTATGCACTTAATGAAGACGAAAGGAAACACTGCAGAAGTCTTGAAGGTCAGTGTCTAAGGTCAGAAAAGTGCTGAAGTGGCACGCGGTGTCCATTGTCTGCAGAAACTTCACATCACCGTGAAGTAACAAATGCGAGATAAATCATTGGAGAGAGTGACATTAAACAGAATAAGAACTTTCGTTTAATACATCTACAGATAAAGAGAGAATAGTTGAACTGTAGAGAATGGTTTTATATCCAGGCAAAGGAGAGGGGTGGCGTCCCTATGCAATTCTTCTTAGAAAAAAAAGGAGGTCTTTCGACATGACCTGACAGGGCCGCGGGCGATATGATGCACTAATCCGGCCTGACTCTTTGACAAGACGATCGAGCACCACGTGTTCCAGTAGAGATGTCATCAGGAAACGCCGCCTCTCCCTTGCTTGGTATGTACTTAATGAAGACGAAAGAAAACACTGCAGAAGTCTCGGTTGCCAAGGTCCAAGTTGCGTAAATTGATGATTGGGCTTTTGTTGTCCTTTATCGGCAGAAATTTCTCTTCACCTTGAAGAAACAGATGCACGACAAACCAATGTTAAGGGTGAAATTAGACATATAGTAATTTCGTTTATTATATATTCAGATAGAGAGACAATTGTGCAAGTGCAGGGGATGGTTTTATACTCAGGGGAATAGGAGGCATGGCCTTCCGAGGCAATTCTTCTTAGAATATCAGGCGGTATTCCGAAATGACCTGAAAATACGTGTGCCGATGAAATGCACTCATCCGCCATGAGAGGTTTACAAGACGATCGTGTACCCCGTGTTCCAGTAGAGATGTCACCAGGAAACACCGCCTCTCCCTTGTTTAGTATGCACTTAATGAAGACGAGAGGAAACACTTCAAAAGTTTCGAAGGTCAATGTCCAAGTTCAGAAAACTGCTGAAGGGGCACTTAATGTCAATTATCTGCAGAACCTTCACTTCACAGTGAAGAATGAAATGCACAACAAACAAGTGGTGACTGAAATTAAACACTGGTAGTATTTTGTTTATTATATATTCCGAAAGAGATAGAATTTTTTTAAGTGTAGGATATTGTATTATATAAAGGAAAAATAGAGGCGTGGCCGACCCAGGGAATTTTTCTTAGGAAATAGGAAATCAGGCAGTCTTCCGACCTGACCTGAAAAGGCCGGGGTAGGTTACATACACTCATAAGCCGTGATACGTTGATATGGCGATCGAGTATCACGTGTTTAAGTAAAGATGTCCTCAGGAAACGTCGTCTCTACCTTGTTTGGTATGCACCCAATGAAGACGAGAGGAAACACTGCAGAAGTCTCGAACGTCAGTGTCCAAGTTCAGAAAAGTGCTGAAGGGGCACATAGTGTCCATTGTCTGCAGAAACTTCCCATCACCGTGAAGTAACAAATGCGAGACAAATCATTAGAGAGAGTGAAATTAAACAGAATGAGAACTTTCGTTTAATACACCTGCAGATAAAGAGATAATTGTAAAAGTGTAGAGGATGGTTTTATATCCAGGCAAGGAGAGGCGTGGCGTCCCCATGCAATTCTTCTTAGAAAAAAAGGAAGTCTTTCGACATGACCTGACAGGGCCGCGGACGATATGATGCACTAATCCGGCCTTACTCTTTGACAAGACGATCGAGCACGACGTGTTCCAGTAGATATGTCATTACGGAACGCCGCCTCTCCCTTGCTTGGTATGCACTTAATGAAGACGATAGGAAGCACTGCAGAAGTCCCGGTTGCCAAGGTCCAAGTTGCGTAAATTGATGATTGGCCTTGTGTTGTCCTTTATCGGCAGAAAAAAGATGCACGATAAACCACTGGAGAGAGTGAAATTAAACACATATAGTGATTTCGTTTATCATATATTCAGATAGAGAGACAATTGTGCAAGTGTAGGGGGTGGTTATATACCCAGGGAAACAGGAGGCATGACCTCCCTAGGCAATTCTTCTTAGGATATCAGGCAGTATTCCGAAATGACCTGAAAATACGTGGGCCGATGAAATGCACTCATCCGCCATGAGAGGCTGACAAAACGATCGTGTACCCCGTGTTCCAGTAGAGATGTCACCAGGAAACACCGCCTCTCCCTTGTTTAGTATGCACTTAATGAAGACGAGAGGAAACACTACAAAAGTTTAGAAGGTCAATGACGAAGTTCAGGAAAGTGCTGAAGGGGCACGTAGTGTCAATTATCTGCAGAAACTTCGCTTCATAGTGAAGAATAAAATACTCGACAAATAAGTGGTGACTGAAAATAAGCACTGGTAGTATTTTGTTTATTATATATTCAGAAAGAGATAGAATTTTTAAGTGTAGGAAATTGTATTATATAAAGGAAAAATAGAGCTGTAGCCGCCCCAGGGAATTCTTCTTAGGATATCAGGTGGTCTTTCGACCTGTCCTGAAAAGGCCGGGTTCGGTTACATACACTCATACGCTGTGATTTCGTTGATATATCGATCGAGTATAACGTGTATAAGTAAAGAGGTCGTCAGAAAACGTCGCCTCTCCCTTGTTTGGTATGTACTTAGTTAAGACGAGAGGAAACACTGCAGAGTTTCGAAGGCCAACGATATAGTTCAGGTAAGTGCTGAGGGGGCACGTGGTGTCCATGTTCTGCAGAACCTTCACTTCTGCTTGAAGAAATAAATGCAAGAAAAACTACAGGAGAGAGTGAAATTAAATATAGTTACTATTTTCGTTTAATATATCTGCAGACAGAGAGATAATTGTACAAGTGTAGAGGATGGTTATATATCCAGGTAAAACAGAGGCTCGGCCTCCCTATGCAAATCTTCTTGGGAAGAAATGCGGTCTTCCGATTTGATCTGACAAAGCCGGGGGCAGTGAGATCCACTCATGAGCCCTGACACTTTGACAAGACGATCGAGTACCCCGTGTTCCAGTAGATGTCACCAGGAAACGAGGCCGCTTCCTTGTTTGGTATCCACTTAATGAAGACGAGAAGAAACACTGAAGAATTTCGAAGGCCAAGGTTATAGGTCAGGAAAGTGCTGAGGGGGAACAGGATGTCCATTATCTACAGAACCTTCACTTCACCGGGAAGAGATAAATTACCGACAAACCACTGGAGAAAGTGAAATTAAGCACGGTTTTCACTTTTGTTTATTTCATCTTCAGACAAAATGAGAGAAATACAAGTGCAAAAAGTGTTTTATACCAAGGGAAACAAGAGGCGTGGCCTCCCCAGGATAATCTTATGAAACCAGGCGATATTCCGACCTGGCTTGACGAGGCCAGGGGCTTTGAGATCCACTCTTCCGCCCTGAAACGTTGATAAGACGACCGAGTACCACGTGTTCCAGTAGAGATATTATCAGCAAACGCCGCTTCTCCTTTGTTTAGTATGTACTTATTGAAGACGAAAGGAAACACTGCAGAAGTCTCAAAGGTCAGTGTCCAAGTTCAGGAAAGTGCTGAAAGGGCCCGTGGTAACCATTATCTGCAGAAACTTCATAATACAGTGATGAAGCAAATGCAAGAAAAATCATTGGAGAGAGTGAAGTTAAACACAATAAGAACTTTCGTTTAATACATCTGCAGATAGAGAGAGAATATTAAAAGAATAGAGAATGGTTTTATATCCAGGTAAAAGAGAGGCGTCGCGTCTCCATGCAATTCTACTTATATAAAAAGGAGGTCTTTCGACATGACCTCACAAGACCGCGGACGGTGAGATGCACTAATCCACCCTCAAACTTTGACAAGACGATCGAGAATCACGGGTTCCAGTAGAGATGTTATCAGGAAACGCCGCCTCTCCATTGCTTGGTATGCACCTAATGAACACGAAAGGAAACACTGTAGAAATCTCGTTGGCTTAGGTCCAAGTTGAGGATATATCTGAGGGGGCTTGTGGTGTTCTTTATCTACAGAAACTTCATATTACAGTGATGTGTTGTCCTTTATCGGCAGAAAATTTTCTTCACCTTGAAGAAACAAATGCAGGACAAAACACTGGCGAGAGTGAAATTAAACACATATAGTACTTTCGTTTTTTACATCTTCAGATAGAGGGAGAATTTTGCAAGTGTAGGGGATGATTTTATACCCAAGGAAATAGGAGGCCTGGCCTCCCTAGGCAATTCATCTTAGGATATCAGGCGATATTCCGAAATGACCTGACAATACCTGGGCCGATGATATGCACTCATCCGCCATGAGATGTTGACAAGACGATCGTCTATCCCGTGTTCCAGTTGAGATGTAACTATGATACACCGCCTCTTCCTTGCTTAGTATGTACTCGATGAAGAGGAGAGGAAACACTACAAAAGTCTCGAAAGTCAATGTCCAAGTTCAGGAGAGTTCTGAACCGACACGTAGTGTCAATTATCTGCAGAACCTTCACTTCACAGTGAAGAATGAAATGCGCAACAAACAAGTGGTAACTGAAATTAAGCACTGGTAGTAATTTGTTTATTATATCTTCAAAAAGAGATAGATTTTTTTAAGTGTAGGAGATTGTGTTATATAAAGGAAAAATAGAGGTGTGGCCGCCCCAGGGAATTCTTCTTAGAAAATCAGGCGGTCTTCCGACCTGACCTGAAAAGGCCGGGGTCGGTTACATACACTCATACGCCGTGATACGTTGATATGACGATCGAGTATCACGTGTTTAAGTAAAGATGTCGTCAGGAAACGTCGCTACTCCCTTATTTGGTATGCATTTAATGAAGACGAGAAGAAACACTGCAGAGTTTCGAAGGCCAAGGATATAGTTCAAGAAAGTGCTGAGGAGGCATATGGTGTCCATTATCTGTAGAACCTTCACTGTACCGTGAAGAAGGAAATGCTCGATAATCCAATGGAGAGAGTGAAATTAAGCGCACTTATCAATTTCGTTTATTACATATTTATACACAATGAGAACTGTACAAGTGTAGGGGATGGTTTTATACCAAGGCAAACCGGAGGTGTGGTCTCCTAAGGGAAATTTTCCTAGGAAATCATGCGGCCTTCGGACCTTTTCTGACAACTCCATGGGCTGAGATCCACTCATCCACATTGAATTGTTCACAATACTATTGAAACCACGTATTCCAGTGGATATCATCAGGAAACGTAGCCTCTCCCTTGCATAGTATGCATTTCATGAAGACGAGAGTAAACACTGCAGAAGTCTTGGTCAGTTTCCAAGTTCAGGAAAGTGCTGAAGGGGCACGTGGTGTCCATGTTCTGCAGAACCTTCACTTCAGCTTGAAGAAATAAATGCAAGAAAAACTAGAGGTGAGAGTGAAATTAAACATTGTTACTACTTTCGTTTAATACATCTGCAGAAAGAGAGATAATTGTACAAGTGTAGAGGATGGTTATATATCCAGGTAAAACAGAAGCCAGGCCTCCCTAGGCAAATCATCTTGGGAAAACAGGCGTTCTTCCGATTTGACCTGACAAAGCCGGGGGCAGTGAGATCCACTTATGAGCCCTGACACGTTGACAAGACGATCGAGTACCCCGTGTTCCAGTAGAGATGTCACTAGGAAACGCGGCCTCTCCCTTCTTTGGTATCCACTTAATGGAGACAAGAACAAACTCTGAAGAATTTCGACGGCCAAGGTTATAGGTCAGGAAAGTGCTGAAGGGGAATAGGGTGTCCGTTATATACAGAACCTTCACTTCACCGGGAAGAAATAAATTCACGACAAACCACTGGAGAAAGCGAAATTAAGCATACATTTCACATTTGTTTATTTCATCTTCAGACAAAATGAGAGAAATACAAGTGTAAGGAAGAGTTTTTGATCAAGGGAAACAAGAGGCGTGGTCTCACCAGGATAATTTTCTTATGAAACCAGGGGGTATTCCGACCTGACCTGACGAGGCCAGGGGCTTTGAAATCCACTCTTCCGCCCTAAAACGTTCATAAGAAGACCGAGTACCACGTGTTCCAGTAGAGATATTATCAGTAAACGACGCTTCTCCTTTGTTTAGTATTTACTTAATGAAGACGAAAGGAAACACTGCAAAAGTCTCAATGCTCAGTGTCCAAGTTCAGGAAAGTGCTGAAAGGGCCCGTGGTATCCATTATCTGCAGAAACTTCATATTACAGTGATGAAGCCATGCAAGACAAATCATTGGAGAGAGTGAAGTTAAATACAATAAGAACTTTCGTTTAATACATCTGCAGATAGAAAGAGAATATTAAAAGAGGAGAGAATGGTTTTATATCCAGGTAAAAGAGAGGCGTCGCGTCCCCATGCAAGTCTTCGTATATAAAAAGGAGGTCTTTCGACATGACCTGACAAGGCCGCGGGCGGTGAGATGCACTAATACGCCCTGAAACTTTGACAAGACGATCGAGCACCACGGGTTCCAGTAGAGATGTCATCAGGAAACGCCGCCTTTCCATTGCTTGGTATGCATCTAATGAACACGAGAGAAAACTGTAGAAGTCTCGTTGGCCAAGGTCCAAGTTGAGTAAATTGCTGAGGAGGCTTGTGGTGTTCTTTATCTACAGAAATTTCTATTCACTGTGAAAAAACAAATGCACAATAAAACACTGGAGAGAGTGATATTAAATACAGATAGTACTTTCGTTTATTACATCTTCAGATAGAGAGAGAATTATGAAAGTTTAGGGGATGGTTTTATACCTAGAGAAATAGGAGGCTTGGCCTACCTAGGCAAGTGTTCTTAGGATATCAGACGGTATTCCGACATGACCTGAAAAGGCCGGGGGGGGGGGGTGAAATGCTCTCCACCGCCGTAAAAAGTTGACAAGATGATCGAGTACTCCGTGTTAAAGTAAAGATTTCACCAGGTAACACCGCGTCTCCCTTGTATAGTATGCACTCAATGAAGACGAGAGGAAACACGGCAGAAATTTCGAAGGACACTGCAAAAGTTACGAAGGTCAATGTCCAAGTTGAGGAAAGTGCTGAAGCGGCACGTAGTGTCAATTGTCTGCAGAACCTTCATTTCACAGTGAAGAATGAAATACATGACAAATCACTGGTGACTGAAATTAAGCACTTGTAGTACTTTTGTTTATTATATCTTCAGAAGGTGAGAAAATTTCATAATTGTAAGAGATTGTATTATATAAAGGCAAAATAGAGGCTTGACCTCCCAGGCAATTCTTCTTAGGAAATCAGGCGGTGTTCCGACCTGAACTGAAAAGGCTGGGGTCGCATAAAGGCACTCATCCGGCGTGATACGTTGATATGGCGATCGAGTATCACGTGTTTCATTAGAGAAATTATCAGGAAACGTTGCCTCTCCCTTGTTTGGAATGCACTTAATGAAGACGAGAAGAAACACTGCAGATTCTCGAAGGCCAAGGATATAGTTCAGGAAAGTGCTGAAGTAAAAAATGCTCGGGAATCAACTGGAGAGAGTGAAATTAACTACATTTATCACTTTCGTTTATTACATATTCATACATAATGAGAATTGTACAAGTGTAGGGGATGGTCTTATACCAAGGCAAACCAAAGGCGTGACCTCCCAAGGGAATTTTTTCTAGGATATCATGCGGCCTTCGGACCTGTTCTGACAACGCCAGGAGTTCTGAGATCCACTCATACAGGAAACACTGCAGAATTTCGAAGGCCAAGGTTATAGGTCAGGAAAGTGTTGAAGGGGCACATGTTGTCCAATATCGACACAACCTTCACTTCACCGTGAAGAAATAAATGCGCGACAAATCACTGGACAAAGCAAAATTAAGCAAAGTTATCTCTTTCGTTTATTACATCTTCAGACAAAATGAGAGAAGTACAAGTGTAGGGAACGGTTTTATACCAAGGCAATCCAGATATGTGGCCTCCCTAGGAAAATCTTCCTAAGAAACAAGTAGGTATTCCGACATGACCTGAGAAGGCCAGGGCTTTGATATCCACTCAACAGCCCTAAAACGTTGACAAGACGACCAAGTACCGCGTGTTCCAGTTGAGATGTTATCAGTAAACGCCTCTTCTCCCTTTCTTAGTTTGCAATTAATGAAGACGAAAGGTAACACTGCAGAAGTCTCGAAGGTCATGTCCATGTTCAGGAAAGTGCTGAATGGGGACGTGGTGTAAATTATCTGAAGAAACTTCACATCAACGTGAAGAATGAAACGCACGACAAACACCTGGTGATTGAAATTAAGCACTGATAGTAATTTCGTTTATCATATCTTCAGAAAGAGAGAGAATATTTTAGTGTAGGAGATTTTGTTATATAAAGGCAAAATAGATGTGTGGCCGCCAAAGGCAATTCTTCTTAGGAAATCAGGCGGTCTTCCGACCTACCCTGAGAAGGCCGGGGTCGGTTATATACACTTATCCACAGTGATGCTTTCATATGGCGATCGAGTATCACGTGTTTCAGTAGAGATGTCGTCAGGAAATGTCGCCTTTCCCTTGTTTGGTATGCACTTAATGAAGACGTGTAGAAACACTGCAGAGTTTCGAAGGCCAAGGATATAGTTCAGGAAAGTGCAGGAGGGGGCATATGGTATCCATTATCTGTAGAACCTTCACTTCATCGTGAAGAAACAAATGCTCGACAATCCAATGGAGAGAGTGGAATTAAACACATTCATCATTTTCGTTTATTACACCTTCATATACAATGATAATTGTACAAGTGTAGGGGATGGTTTTATACCAACGCAAACCGGAGGCGTGGCCTCCCCAGGGAAATCTTCATAGGAAATCATACGGCCTTGGACCTGAACTGACAACGCTTGGGACTGTGAGATCCACTCCCACACCCTGACACATTCACAAGTACATTGAGTACTACGTGTTCCAGGAGAGATGTCATCAGGAAAAGCCGGCTCTCCCGTGCATAGTATGCATTTAATGAAGACGAGAGGACACACTGCAGAAATCTCGAAGGTCAGTTTCCAAGTTCAGGAAAGTTTTGAAGGGGTAAGTGGTGTCCATGTTCTGTAGAACCTTCACTTCAGCTTGAATACATCTGCAGACAGAGAGATAATTGTACAAGTGTAGAGGATGGTTATATATTCAGGTAAAACGGAGGCACGGCTTCCCTATATAAATCTTCCTGGAAAAAAAGTGGGCTTCCGACTTCTGCCAAGGCCGGGGGCATTGAGATCCACTCAACCGCAGTGAAACGTTTACAAGACGATCGAGTAACCCGTGTTCCAGTAGAGATATCACCAGGGAATGCCGCCTCTCCCTTGTTCGGAAAGTGCTGAAGGGTCACATGGTGTCCAGTATCTGCAGAACCTTCACTTCACCTTGAAGAAATAAATGTGCAACAAACCACTGGAGAAAATGAAATTAAGCATACTTATCAATTTCGTTTATTGCATCTTCAGACAAAATGAGAGAAGCACGATAATAAGGAATGGTTTTATATAAAGGCAAACCAGAGGCTTGTTCTTCAGAGAAAAATCTTCTTAAGAAACAAGTCGGCGTTTCGACCTGACCTGACAAGGCCAGGGGCTTTGAGATCCACTCATCCGCCTTAAAACGTTGACAAGACGACCGAGTACCACGTGTTCCAGTTACTAGGTTATCAGTAAACACCGCTTCTCCCCTGTTTCGTATGCACTTAATGAAGACGAAAGGAAACACTGCAGAAGTCTCGAAGGTCAGTGTCCAAGTTTAGAAAAGAGCTGAAGTGGCACGTGGTGTCCATTGTCTGCAGAAACTTCACATCACCGTGATGTAAGAAATGCGAGACAAATCATTGGAGAGAGAAATTAAACAGATTGAGAACTTTGGTTTAATACATCTGCAGATAAAGAGAGAATTGTAAAAGTCTAGAGGATGGTTTTATATTAAGGCAAAGGAGAAGCGTGGCGTCCCCATGCAATTCTTCTTAGAAAAAAATGAGGTCCTTCGACATGACCTGACAGGGCCGAGGACGATATGATGCACTAATCCGGCCTGACTCTTTGACAAGACGATCGAGCACCACGTGTTCCAGTAGAGATGTCATTAGGAAACGCCGCCTTTCCCTTGCTTGGTATGCACTTAATGAAGACGAAAGGAAGCACTGCAGAAGTCTCGGTTGCCAAGTTACAAGTTGCGTAAATTGATGATTGGGCTTTTGTTGTCCTTTATCGGCAGAAAATTCTCTTTACTTTGACGAAGCAAATGCACGAGAAACCACTGGAGAGAGTGAAATTAAACACATATTGTAATTTCGTTTATTACATCTTCAGATAGAGAGACAATTGTGCAAGTGTAGGGGATGGTTTTATACTCAGGGGAATAGGAGGCATGGCCTTCCTAGGCAGTTCTTCTTAGGATATCAGGCGGTATTCCGAAATGACCTGAAAATATGTGGACCGATGAAATGCACTCATCCGCCATGAGAAGTTTACAAGACGATCGTGTACCCCGTGTTCCAGTAGAGATGTCACCAGGAAACACCGCCTCTCCCTTGTTTAGTATG
>JAYMFT010280131.1:0-10501 GCA_038088735.1 Panulirus argus | reverse complement strand
TCTCTATATTTCAATTAGGGCCAGGCCTTGATGTGGACTTTTGTCCGTGACTGGAGCCTTCAACATAAAAAAAAAAGCACTTCTACACTCCATGTCGAAAGATCACCGAGTGTAAAATATAACACAAACAAAACACAAGAAACATGGGACTATACATAATAACCATAGAATGAACAGGATTCCTTGAATGATGCCTCAATACGAGATGAACACTAGCTCCTGCAACAAGAATCTTTTTAAAAATTAACCTTTTGCCATCGTTACAGATGGGCGCCGATTTCTTGTGATGTGGGAAAGCTGAACCGTGCCTGGATCCACGCCCACCTCACGCCCACGACAGCACCACACCCGCGATACCCTCCTCCTCAGGTCAGTAACGATGCAACCACTCAATGGTTCTCCTATGTAACCGTTAAGGTAACGCATATCGTATTCAGAGTCGTTGTCAGTATCGCATGCCCAATCCCAAGTACTTTTGGGAATTCTGTCAGTGATACTTATGGAGCCACGTTGAACTATCGGCAGTCTACCTCCTAAACCTGATACTCAGTATTCTTTTCGAGCTCATAGTGCTCGTATCTCAATTTTGAGAGTAGTGTTTCTCCCGGATCACAAACACGCCCGGGCATCTCTTTCATCAATAAATTATTAATTAATAAATTCACAGCTTTTATTCATCTAAGGTTAAGCTTTAACGAACGGCATTTCATCCCCTAAATGTTTTGGATTGATGTTATTCATTATCTGCTATAAATTTGCCATGATATATTCAATTCTGAAACTACAGCTTCATTACTGATTCTATATGAATAATTAGTTACTATTAAACGTAAATAACTGAGGCCACATAAGCCATATAACTAATTAATATTTCGGCAACGCGCATAATCAACAGATCATACAGTCCACTAGGTATCTCAGTGAAGTATAAGGAAAGTGTTATTGAAGACATCAATGTAGCTTTAAACAAGTTTTGATAAGAAGGTAATGTTTATACACAACAGTAAGATGACTGAAAATAGTTTTTTTTTATTTTGTATTTGTATCTACGAAATGCATACATATTACCTGAAAGCTGTGCCTAATAAAAATTATTAAATATATTTCGTTTAATTATATTTCGGACGGACTCGATCAAACCATTAACAGAGCAGGATGATACTAGGGCATAACGTCTGGGGAAAAGTATTACCGTCATTAAATCTGCAACAATCTCACTTTTGCGTGAAAAAATGGTAAAAAAGATTACTGGATCACAACTGGCTATACGTTTAAGCTCCTAAATTGAGATCACATAGCTGAAACTAAGTAATACAATTTGTTCTCTAATGCATCTAGTTTTTGTTAAAACAAACAAACGATACACTCTGTGTACGAAATGCGATACAATTCCGTTTTACTAAGAAGAAAATTTAGTAACCTAAATTTGTGAATAAAACACCAAATGGTGACAAAAATATCCCTTGCGGCAATGGACTTCAGGGCACTGACATCGGTTGGAGGTATATTGTGCCTTACCAAAGATGATCTGATTAAGAATATATGCAAGAAATATTACTGATGTAAAAACACCTTTAACCATGTCATTACTGACGAAAAATCACCACTAATCACAAGCAAAACTTAGCTGCTTTACAATCCGCCTTTGAACAAAGAACTATACAATGTGACGAGAATTGGCAAGTTACATAAAAATGTATATTTGCCATGCCAAATAAAAGACTGGCCTTCCCTACAGTTTAACGTACGGATATTATGATAATTATTATTACTAATCATTATTATTATTAACTCCTAACCCTGAGAGCTCCTTCTCCAGGAGCTAATGCTGCTTCAAGTCTGCGCCACAAGTAGAAGCAAGAAAAAGATTGACTACTTAGACGTTAGTTCTCTGAAGAGAGTGTACTTAGATGAAACAACCTTGCCAACTGTGACATCCAATTCGCGGAGTTACCATAAGCGGAGCCCGGTAACAACTGCGGCCGATATAAACGATACGACGTCAGACTATTACCATGCTCTGTGTCCTTCACAGCGACCTAGCATCCTTCAGTGGAGCAACAGGTTACTGAATGGAAATTAGGCTACGCACAAGAACAGTGCCAAGCCCATCGTGATCCATGGCTCACAGTTCAGAGAGACGTTGTGTATTTGGGAGCTTATAATGCTTCCCTCGATAAAGACAGGTAAAATTCATTATAAATCATACCAAAAAGAGGTAAAAAAAAAAAACTAATCTATGTCAGGATGAACCTCCTTCGTTATTAAAATGTTGGAGCCTCGAAAACTATACCAATATTAGGTTACAGGAATGAAAGTTAAACGCTGAAACGTAACCTAACTTACCTTAGTTCAGGAAATATGAGTTTGAAGTCTTGCTTACCTTGTTTACTCTGGATATCTACATGTTCCCTGCTCTGATTCAGATGATTGTGGTTCATATCGAGTAAGCTTTCCTGGTATGAA
Source organism: Panulirus argus (assembly GCA_038088735.1). Lineage (NCBI taxonomy): Eukaryota > Metazoa > Arthropoda > Malacostraca > Decapoda > Palinuridae > Panulirus > Panulirus argus. Next base: position 8,035 of record JAYMFT010280131.1, on the reverse strand, counting down.
CTAAGCTGTGGCAAGCCAGGATTTATTCCATTCAAATATTTTCAACAGTGAAATATAAAATTATGCTGGCCTACCAAAACACTAGAAGTGCTCAGTTTGATTGAGGTTTACAAATGTGGTAGGTCAGTCACGTATTGTACTACACAATTAAAAAATTCGAAGAAAAACAAGTACATGGAATGACCAAAAAAAAAAAAATATGGATGGCTTTTAAGCTATAAGTTTGTTGGCTCACAAGATAAGGAAGCACCGCGATCTCCGTTGCCAAATCTTTCCAAAAAGTGAGCCATTATTACTTTTCTTCCACTACTTAATATCAAAATCCCAAAGTATGTGCCGTGAACCCATAATTTAATTTTACATCACCCGTATACAAGATAAAAATAGACACACACAACATCGTACTCACCTACGAGGAGCAGCCTAGGGTACTTTTGTTTTTACATCTACTTCAACCTTTATACTTATTTCCATATATTTTTTGAAGGCTTTTCCCTACACTTTAGTCTCGCTAGTCGTTCACTGCTTGTTCAAGGGATAGTAGTGGAATCAACACAAAAATAAGAGAATATCACTTCACAACATTTTTGTCACTCACGGCAAACGGAAGAAAGGTTCCCATGTTATTCGTCTTGTTTATTTACGAAAGAAAAATCTACAACACATCAATTTCACACAATATTACTTGAATACATTTTTTGTACTTTTGTATTTCCCATTCTTGAAAGAAAACGTAATGAAGATCAATATTTTGTATCCATAGCAGGGCTTTTTATAAGAATAAACATGTACCCTACCTTTAACTCCGACAGGTTGCATGACTCAGGTGTTACGTCTGATTGATACGACTTTCTGGCGCTTTAGGCCTACCATGACACATCAAACTGACACTATAAACAGCAGTCTACCTTGTGCAATTACCACACTTTATATTAGTACTACTTTTACAGTTATATTTAATGCACTCCATTTAGTGATAAAGATAATAGATTTAGTGTTATGAGCACCGTGTGTTATACGTTAGGAATGAAATGGTATTTATGAGTCACATGTTGCAGTGGTTGTGGTGAGCGGGTGGGACTCAGGCCCATGTGAGGGTTGCGGGGGGCAGAGGGGTGGAGGTGGCTCGAGGGGGTGCAGCTGCTGCCAGGGGGGACGCTGTGCCCCCTCTTCTTCTTCTGGGGACGCCCCGCCACCCCTCAACGGTCACCTGCCGCAGCCCCCGCCATCCCAGCTGGTCAAGGTGGTTGTCCTGGGCGCCGCCGGAGTCGGCAAGACTGCCATCATCAAGGTACGTTCGTCATTTCCTCCCACCCACAACATGCCTGAAGTTTATTGCCATTTCCAGTGGAATTTATTACGTTTCTATTTATACTTTTGTTTTGGTTTATAGTTGTATCAATTACTAATCTTGAAAATGCACATATATTTTATGAAATGTGTTAAAGTATTCTTATTCATTATGCATCAAAGCAAACGCCATCTTCCAACCCTTGGAGCATTACCCTCTTGCTTTTTTTAATGTTGAAGGCTCCAGTCACGGACAAAAGTCCACATCAAGGACGGGCCCTATTTGAAATACAGAGAGAAGTGAGAAAGGGAGAAAAAGACAGGGAAAGTATTTACAAATTTTTGAGAAAGTGAAAAACCTGTCTCTTTAAATGAGCCAGGTCATAGTTATTGGGAAAGACGTGAGAACTTTTTTAATTATATGGTTGGGGCATTATAGGTGTCATCAATGTCTTCTTAATGTATTACTTCTTTTAGAGGTCCCTGAAAATTTAAATGTTTGGGTGTCGATAAAGGATGCTGTAATGTGCATCTCTAACTAAGTCAGATGCTGGGGTGTCGTTAGTGACCCCGAAGGTGGAAAATGTGGACATACACTTGTCAAATTGCTGCATGCAGCACCTGCTTCCGGTCACGCCCCACGCACAACAACAGAGACAAGCATCACTCGGCCTTCCTCTAACACAGATTTTTTTCCCGGCAGCAATTCGTACACAACGAGTTCCCAGCCAGCCACGAGCCGACCCAGACCCGTGTCAACCACTGGCCGTCAGTCCTGGTCAACGACCGCGTCTACCAGCTGTGTGTCGCCGACCTCCCGCCCATCAGAGGTGAGTAGGACCTCACGTCCAGTGCAGAGGAATGGGACAGGGAATCTGCCACCAATCAAGTGCATGGCGCTTGTAATGTATCACAGACACCACCTCAGCGGTACAGGGCCAGTCATACCAACAGACAGAGTTGGAGTCATTTTTTACCTGTTTACAGTAACCCTTTTGTTAACAGGGGAAAATGCTTCATAAAATCAGGTTATGTATATATGAGCGCTATACTGCAGGTCTGCCGCTTTGTGGCTTTGTTTCTCTTGGAAGAACCTTCAAATGAATTAGCAATGGTTTATATCCACAAAAATGTGGGTACATTCGATATATATATATATATATATATATATATATATATATATATATATATATATGAAACAAGCACTCAATACTGGTTCTCCCGCAGCTTTCCCGCAAAACTCCTTCACCGAGTGGGCCGACTACCGCTTCTACGGCCTCAGGTCAGCCATGGCCTACATCTTTGTGTTCGACCTCACCTGCTACGAGTCTTTCACACACATCAAGGCTCTGAGGGACCAGGTCAGTCCGCCCCACTAGCTTCATCACACTCTCCCTATTAACTAATCGATTATCGTAAAGAATCACAGCTACGCAGGTACAAAACTCCACACACCAAGACAATTAATTCATTGTTAACCTGCAATAGCGGAGTAATCAAAGCGGTGTGTAGCGCCCGGCTAGGTCAGGCCCGTCCCGTACTGATGAACGAACCTGGCCAGCAATAAGAAAAATATTACATAACGTCCAAAATTTTATTACTGCAGAATTCCCCGGATCTCTGAAATTTCCCTGAATTCTGATGCCTGGATTTCTCATGTTGTACCTGTAACCGTTCATTATATATATAATGGTGTTTAGGTTTAATAACAGTAGTTTGTGTGTGCAGGTGTACGAGTCGCGGGACATGCGTGACGTGGGCGTGGTGGTGGTGGGCAACAAGCGTGACCTGCTGGACGCCACGGAAAGCAGGGAGAAGCGCGAGATGCGTGAGGTAGCAGGCATAGTGCGGAAGCAGTGGAAGGCAGCGTACGTGGAGGTGTCGGCCAAGTGCAACTGGCACGTGGTGGCCGCCTTTAGGGAGCTCCTGCTGGCTGTGGAGGACGCCCATGCCCACACTCACGCCCGCCCACACAACCTACAGGAATTGCACGAGGTGATCGAACACTCCAAGTGTACTATATTGTGAGATACAGCGGAGCGTCGTAGTTGCGTTATTTATAATGTTATACTAAAGTTAAAGCAAATAGTTAAGCAATATGTTAACAGTTGATATGTTCACAGAATGCTATAATTCCCTGACCTTCACCCCTCCCAACCACTGTTGTTACATCCCCGAAACGCACAAGTAGTCTCAGTGAAGGCGGTGAGGCTGTGTGCAGCCTTGTACACAGATGCGCCTCACTGCTGCACAGACAGCGTGCTGCAGCTGCTCACGCTCGTTGCTGTACTCTCCATGCTTCTACTCCAAGAGGCCGCTAACAGGAAGATTCCTACAAGTCACACTAAAGGCTGTTATGTAGATGTACAGATCTAATTCAGTTTGTGCTGTACAAGAGTGCTTCCCTTACAGAACTACTTTTGTACGAATGGACGGTGAAATTGTACAAAAACTGCTGCCTCAAAAGTGCTGAAGAGCATATTCGCTGCTGCGGGCGACACCGACACTCCTCAATCACTGCTCCGACCGCCTAACTTCCCGGACTGTATCACATTTTTATGGATTTTGATAAACTACTGCTCAAGCTGGCTATTACTGAACTCCGTTCCAGACTAATGTAAGAATTTACAAAATTTGAGATATCGTCGTTTGATGACTTTAATTAAGGTCGTCAAGCTCATAGTATGAAGCAACATGTACATAAGACAGTTCCTGGAGCAGTGCGCTGTGCAGCGGTTTTAGTTACACCTTAAATATTAATAGAAAATGTTACCCATCGGATATGCAACACACACTCAGTTAAGGCCACCAAAACAATGTTTCTATTCCAGTGTGTAGAGTGAAACAACAGACGAATATAAATAATGTTAAAGAAAAGTATATCAATGCAGTGTGAACGTGTACTCATGTACCTACAGGTTGAGTACTACTTTAGCAGTACAACGTTGCCACTCCCCTCAAGTAACTCGGTGATATAAATCCTATAACAACGATGTGTTGAAATACCTTCTTATGACCAAAAAATGTAACTGTGAATAATACTTCAAACAGAACCAGTGATTCTAACGATGCAATATTTGTTTTGTGGCACACAAGTTTCTGGTTAACCAAGTGAGTTTCCTAAATGTAATGGTAATTATTTCAGATATGTTTTTTTTCCAGGGTAAAACACAAGAACTGGTTATGTCACAACAAGATTCACCACTGCAATGTTATGTTTTGTATGTTCTCATTGTATCTTTACTGTTCTTCAATAACTTTGATTTTGAATGGCAGTTGAAAACCTAGCAGAGTCAAGACGTCAGCTGCCTCCCTCCAACCAGGGGAGAGGCAACCAGTTCACCTGCTGGTGAAGCAATGACGACATCCTTCCTGTAGGTGCTAGATTCACTAGCGGCACCTAGGGCGGTGCACCTCGGGTCCCCCGACACGAGTTCGCAAGGGCAGGTAACAAGTAATGTAATACTAGCAGCAATTTGGCATATAACAGAGTTAAATATAAAACATTCGTTATTTCTGTTGATAGTATCATTTGCTCAGAAATATAATTCATTCAGTTTCAATTGGAATATCATACCCAGCTCCTCAAGTCTTGGAGTAAATTTGTATCTTGTTAAATGTAACCGTGAAATGGTGAATGGGTTCAGGAAAATGCTCAGAATGTTACAGCCTGTGTTCCAACAGTGAAATGGAACGATGTTCCTGCCCCACAGAGGGCCGGTCCGATAGAGTGAGCTAGGCTGCCGTCCCAGCCCTTCTGCTGGGGACTCCACCGCTTACCTCGTCACGGTAATGGTCACTCTCGTGTAGAGGCCATTAAGGCAGTTGCACGACCCACATCCATTAACTAATCTAAACCGGGTAGTGTCCGGGCCAAGGTCCATTTGCTTGGCCTGGCTAGAAAAGATGTGGGCGACTCCACCAACTGGCCGAGTTCAGACCAGTCGTGTACACCACCTTCCTTCTCTACAGATAACACAGGTATATCAACCTGTCCTATAATCCAGGGAAGTCTCATTTTCATCAGTCTTTCTAATCAATGTTTTCAAATTTTCCCATATGCTCTTGTGCAGAGGCACCTGTTGATTAATATCGTGAAAGTCCTTCATGACTCATTTGTACATTACACTTTTATCAAATACATTTCCCGACTCATGGCCGCTAGTTGTTACTTATACATAAATCCAAGTAGTTATTTCTTTGGTTAAAAGAGTTAAGCTGCATACGAAACTACATCAGAACACATAAACCCTGGCAGACACAACAGCTGGACACCAGCATTTTCGCACCCTTATCACCACAGTCGAGAAAAAAAAATAAATAAATGATCCGATCATCTGAATCATTTAGTCTCAAAATAATTCTAATCCGGGTGACCCGAGCTTGTCGAGTGTCGTCACTGCCTCGCTGACCTCAACATTATGATTGGATTTTTCACGTGCCATTATGTTTGTTATGTGAGCTGGGCTTGGCATGTATCAGTTTCACTATTTGTTAGTGTAATTCATGGCAGTGATAATGCATGAGAGATGCAGTGTACTTTAGTCAGGTACTGTATGTTGTCACAGAAGTGCATGATTAAAGATATTCAACATAAGGATCATCAGTATCACTATACTGTAAGAAAAATAACTTCGTTTGTATATATTTACTGTAATTTACGTGAGGGGGAGGCTAGGAAACACCCGAGAGTCCAACACTTGAGGCATAAGTCAACGTGCCACCTGATGCAATCACATGTAATTTGACGTGTGCCTGTGTGTGTGTCTGTTCTTTATACCCAGCTCAGTGTTCCCATACTTTCCTTGTTATCAAAAATGCACATACATAAACTTGATAGGTGTATGGAGTGAATTAAATGCGTGAAACCTATTGAGTGCATATACAGGCAGGAGTGCGTCCTGAGTGCATTGAATCGATCTATTCTGTTTACTCAAATTGGGATATTTATTTTTTTCGACAGTACTTGAAGACCTTACCAGACTACAACAACCTCCACAGAGCAGACATGGAAATACAGGTGACAGTTATATGGCACTTGTAATTTCTTAAGATTTATTTCATAGTTAATACTGCACGCCTTTGCCACGCCTCTTTGCAACAACAAATTATGACTTCCTTCCCGTGATTGGGAAAATGATGCAAATAAGTCAGGTTGAAAAACCCATTTATACTGATCATAATAAGTCTTCAATACTCAGTGACTGAAGTTAAATGACAGCGTTCAGTACTGGCAAATTTCTTTACCTTGGCAGCGATGATGAATGGTACAGTTACTGTCAGGACAAGCGGATCGTCACCAGCCTAGCTCGGGCGTGCAGGAGGTTGCCCCTGGAAGCTAAGTCCAGAATGGAGGAGGGAATGTTAGAAGTAATGAGTGAGATAGGGCAGGTCTCTAAGCAGATAGGTAGCATCATCTCCCCAGATGTATTCCAAGAACAGTGGCAACAACCGGGACAATATTTCATTATTAGTTTCATAATATAAACGAAACTATTGAAAAATATTTTTTTGGGGAAAAAGACGTACCTTCTCACTTTACAGCGAAAATACTTCTTATCAAACGGTAATATATTCCATACAAAATGATATTCTTTTTAGTAAAAAGGATATGTTATATATGTTTATCACAGGACCTCTTTTACAGTGCTCCTGCAGCTTAGAGGCTTCCTGTACACGGGAGCAGGGAAACGATGGACTCCTCTGAAGCGACCATTTCCCTGACAAGTCCGGACTCATTTCCATCTAGAGCAGGGGTTCCCAACCTTCATCTTCTCTACCACTTGATACTTGCGTAGGCAAACGCGTACCACTATGCCCTCTGGTACTTTTGAGGGTGAACGTGAAATACTTATACCCCTGAACTACTTTACTTATCAGCTCTGCGTATTATAGCGACCAAATAAATAGAAAAAAGTGAACAATGAATTATTATTTGATTACCAACTTCTAGCACCGCAATAACTGAAAGAAGCGAGGCGATCTGGAAAATATTTCAAGGCAAAGGCGCCATGACAACTGAAAATCCAAAACGAGTATGGGAAGCATGACAGCTTTATTTCTTGCAATATCTAGATATTGGAAACAAAAACAAGAAAAATTCATGCAGACAACAAATAATTAATTTCCTTGAGCCAACTAGCTCCGGTTAGGTAAGCGTCTGCTGTACTTTTGGAAGAGCAGAGAATAAAGTAAATCATCGCGAGCACCCAAAGGCAAAACCAAGCTACGGTAATACCATTTGCTTTGAAAGCTGTTAGAGTGTACTTATAGTATGATATGCCTCTGGTAACACATCCACACAGCTAACTGTAAACTTAGCCAATTCATAACTTACGGATAATGAAGATAATTGGAAAGAAATGAACACGATGAGGATAAAGTGATATCTACCGCCTCCCAGGTTCAGCTACCATTTGTTGTTTGTATAGTAGCCGTACGCGATCGCTACTAGAGGGACACTTGAGCGCCCGATTCAAAGCAGATTACTGATAAGAAGAAAAATCTTTTGCCCGTTCCATCGTTCGAAAAGAGGAAGATTGGTTCTATTCAGCCTAAATGTACCATCGGTGGTACATGTAACGTAACACATACTGGGAACCCCTGATCTGCAGCACCGCCGAAGTGGCTCATCACTGACAATGTAACCAACTGCTGGCGAAATCAGGTAAAATATACACACAATATATATATATATATATATATATATATATATATATATATATATATATATATATATTTATTT
>JAYMFT010280120.1:0-10502 GCA_038088735.1 Panulirus argus | reverse complement strand
TCCTCCATTTATAATACAAAATACCATACCCACCAATTATACACTCAACTGACACATTTCTCACTTTCACATTCAAGTCACCTATTACTAATACCAGGTTGCTTGCAGTCTGAGCCATGAATAGTTATAGAAACCACAGCTGTATTAAATACTATTTTCTTTGTGTATGAGATAAGACTCGTAATATTTTCAGAAATTGCAGTTTTATGATTGTTGTTAATGGTGAAAGATTTAGATTTTTACTTAGAAAATAGAGTACTATTGATATATCACAGTGACATGGAGTTTCTTTTCACAGTTCTGTCAGCCACAAGGATGGGCCTTGTCAACTGATCGTCAGGAGCCCAAATTTTTTGTCTCGGTGTTAACAGACATAGATGCTAATCGCCACTACTGTGCTGTTCTGTCTTTTAATGAAGCTGTCTCCATTACCCCTTGTAAACCCACTGATGAGGTAAGTATTCTGGTATGTTTGTTTTGGCTTTAGGAAAGAAGCTGATAATACATCCATGTAGAAAATAGATAGCAGCTTCACTTTCACAAAGTCCTTATCAGTTACTTGTCCTATAACTTGAAAGCAATATTCTTCATGCTGTTTCTTGTTTTTATATATTAATCTTTGCTGCATCTTACCAGTAAATAGATATATGAATCGTTTTGTGGAGCAGTATGACTATATTGTATGATTTTTAAATGTTTTCTTGTGATTACAACTGCCATCAGAAACTACAGCTCATTCTTCGTAACTCTGGATTTTCCTGTGTTGACCACTATGTGCTAGCCCTGCCTTTTGACAAAATGGTAGGAGTAATAGATAGAAGTAGTGGGTGGAAATATTCAGGCTGGAGCTTTAGGTATAAACATTAGTTAGGAGTAGTAGGTAGGAACTTTAAGCATGAGCTTTGGTAGCAGTAGCCTCTTCAAACTCTGCCAATGGCCTGCTAAAGATTAGGCAATAAAGGCTAAGAGGTGGCACTGGAGTTTACTAGTTATGGAGACTCTATTTCCCTGGTAACCCCCTTGAGGGGGTTCCAGCTAGGAACAGGCATCAAAGATATAGATAGAATGAGAGAATGATAAAATATAATTCCTCCATATTACTGTTATGGTGGCAATAATTATCATTTAGAGAATAAGATTGTTTTCATCAGACCTTTTCTCCTCTGCACATCATTCATACAGTATAGTTTACCATGAAGCATATTGTAGATTTTTCCACCAAACATTCCTTTGTAGAAGGCAACTAAAGGGGGCAGGAGCGGCGGACTGGAAACCTCCCCCTTCTTGTATTTCAATTTCCAAGAGGAAACAGGTGTCAAGCAGGGAGTGCTCATCCTCCTTGAAGGCTCAGAATTGGATGTATGAATGTGTGTGGCTTTAACCAAGATGAGAAGAAAGGAGAAATAGGTAGTATGTTTGAGGAAAGAAACCTCAGTGTTCTGGATCTGAGTGAAATGAAGCTCAAGAGTAAATTCAGGGGTTGGTGAGAGGACAAGAGCTAAGGAATGAGTAGCACTATTCCTTAAGCAGGAGTTGTGGGAGTGTGTGATAGAGTTTAAGGAAGTAGATTATAGATTGATGTGGGTAAAGCTGAAAGTGGATGGCAAGAGACAGGTGATTATTGATCATGAGAAAAAAAGGTCATGAGAGGCAGGTGTTTTAGGAACAGCTGTGAGTGTGTCAACAGTTTTGGTGCATGAGACCAGGTAATAGGGATGAATGATTTAAATGTGAAGGTAAGTAATGTGGCAGTTGAGAGTATTATTGATGTGCAGGGGGTATTCAGTGTTATGAATGGAAATGGTGAAGAGCTTGTGGAGTTGTGTACTGAAAAAAGACATGATTGGGAATACCTGGTTTAAATGTCGTAACTTTTTCTCTTCTGACCAGTTGCTCCATTTATACAATGGATTGATCCATCCTTGTATGGAGCACTGCTCCCACATGTGGGGTTGTTCTAGCTCTGTTTCCTTACTTGACAGAGTTGAGTCAAAAGTGGTCCAACTTATAAACTGTCCCAGGCTAACTTCCAAACTCGACCCTCTTGCCATACGCCACAGTGTTGGTTCACTTTCCCTATTCTATAGGTATTACTTTGGCTTTTCCTCCTGAGAGCTGGCTGCTTGTGTGCCCCCACCACTAGCTAGACCATACAATACTCAGCAAGTTGCTGCATCACATGATTATTGTGTGGCCATCGTTAACTCAAGGGTGTGCTGTTTTGATGACTGCTTCTTTCCCTACATGTCAAAGCTTTGGAACTGTCTACCTTCTCATTTCTTTCCCAATAACTATGACCTGGCTCATTGCAAAAGACAGGTCTTTCAATTTCTCAAAAGTTTGTAAATACTTTTCCCTGTCTTATTTCCGTGTTTCTTAATTCTCTCTATTTTTCAGTTAGGGGCCGGCCTTGATGTTGACTTTTGTCCGTGGCTGGAGCCTTGAACATAAAAAAAGAAAAACGAGACATACACAAGTATGCATACAGAACCTGTGGAAAGTCTGAGAAATATGGGGCCTTTTGTTTTGGTTTGGTGCCAGAATTTCTGTGTCTTTCTGCCTACAGAATGCTCAGATTTTGCTTGATTAGTGCTTGGCAACTCTCCTTGGTGATTCCAACACCACAGACTAAGGAGCACGCCAGTGCCTCATGGGACAAACTAGAGAGAGAACACATGCTATGAGCTGCTGGATTAACAAAGACCCTTTTTTGTTTCATTTACTTTTTGTCCCAGTGCTGCCCACCCACACCTTAGAATGGGGCACAAGAACCTCACCTAACAAGAAAAGGCTCAGATTCTTTCCCTGAGGGAGGCAAAAATGTCGGTGAAGGAGATTTGTCAGCGTACAGGGGTGAAAAAGTCAGCCATATACTGCCTTGTTGAAAAAGCCAAGAATATCCCACAAGGTGAAGTTCCACCTTGTATATCTGTACCAGGACATCCCAAAAAGACTTCAGCAACTACTGACAAACTTATCAAGAGGTAAATATTGATAAATCCATGCATCACAACAAAACTATTGAGGCAAGCCTATCCCACCCTCCTTGGAAGTATTGCAGAATGCACCATTCTAGAGTGCTGCCAGAAACACCTGAACCTGCCTCTTTGTTCCCCGACCAGGAAACCCCTTCTAACTCACAAGATGCCTGCTGCTTATCTCAGTTTTGCAAGAAACTACTGACATTTCACTGTTGAGGACTGGATAGGGTTCTTATGGAGCGATGAATTGACTTTTCAGTGTGGTGCAGTGAGGCATGGCAAGTTGAGACGTCCCTCACACATGAACCCCCTTGACCCCCGTTATGTGCAAATGACTGTCAAACACCCAGACCCAGTCATGATTTGGGGTTGCTTCAGTGGAGAGTTAGGGCATGGGGGATTTCATGTGCTTCCTAAGAACATTGTGCAATGAATGGTGACTGCTGCATTGAAGTTCTTCATGACAATATGATGAATTTTTATGAGATCCATGGCTGCAACTTCTTTATGCTAGACAGTGCACCATGTCACAAGGCAAAGGTCATGAAATGGTTTTCATATAAGCAGGTGAACATCCTTCAATGGCCTGGGAATTCTCCAGACCTGAACCCCATCAAGGAGCTGTGGTCTCACATGAAGCTTAAACTTCAAGAAAGGAACACCTCTTCAATTCCACGCCTTCTTGAAACCATGAGAGACATCTGGTTGAACGGAATTGACCTTGATTACTGCAGAATCCTTACTGACTCCATGCTGCGACACATAAAAACTGATTTGAAGGCACGTGGTGGCCACACAAAGTACTGAGATAAAGAAAATGAAAGTTTTTTGTTTTTTACCCATTTCTCAGACTTTTCATGGGTACTGTACGTGATTAGGAAAGGGGGTCATACTAGCTCGCTTATGAGGAAAATGGCAATCAAGTTCAAGTATATTTCTTATACTCCCAACATGCATATGCAGTGTCTGCAAAATGCATTGTCTGCTCCCCGTATATATTCAGAGGTGATACATGGTTAAGGTTTATTAGGGGAAAATCATCATAGATCTAGTTGCTAAGACCATTGTGTCTGTGAGCACCAGCAACTTGCCTCAGTGTGCCTCAGGCCTTATTGAGGGAACAGTGTTCTATCTTTACTCTTCCAGACTCCTTTCACCCTCCTATATGTTCAGGCCCTGATCACTCAAAATCTTTTTCACGACATCCTTTCATCTCCTGTATGTTCTACCCCTTCATGTTCCCTTCACTTCTGACACATATATCCTCTTTGTTAACCTCTCCTCACTCAGTCACTCCATATGTCCAGATAATTTCAACATTTGTCTTCAGCAGACTCAACCACACTTTTTTCATTACCACACCTCTCTCTTAACCTTCTATTACTCAATGAAACCACCTCACCAAATGTTGTTCCCACAAATTCTATTCCCAAGACATCCATCCTCATCTGCACATTCTTTTCTATAATCCATGCCTTGCATCCACACAACATTATTGGAACTACTATACCTTCAAACATACCCACTTTTGCTTTCCCTGACAACGGCCTCTCTTTTCACTCATTCTTCAGTGCTCCCAAAATCTTCGCCCCCTTGCCCACCCTGTGACTTACTTCTGCTTCCATGGTTCCATTCACCGCCATGTCCACTTCTAGGAATCGAAGGCACTTCACTTCCTAAAATTTTTTCCATTCAGACACACCCCAATAAATAAACCTAACCCTCAGCCCTGCTAAACCTAATAACCTTGTTTTTATTCTTATTTACTCTCAACTTCCTCCTTTTGCACACTTCCAAACTCAGTCACCAACCTCTACAGTTTCTCACTCATATCTGTTTCTCGTGCTGTATCATCACCAAACAATAACTGACTCACTTCCTAAGCGCTCTCATCCCCTACAGATTGCATACTCACCCCTCTCTCCAACACTTTCGCATGTAGTTCCTTCATTACCCATCCATAAACAAATTAAACAGCCATGGAGGCATCACACACCCTTTTTCTGCAGACCAAACTTTAATTGGAACCACATACTCTCCACTCTTCCCACTTTAATTTATGCCTTATACCTGTTATAAAAACTTCTCATGGCATTTTAAAACTTTCCTCCAACACCATATGTCCTTATGACCTTCTACAAGGCATCTCTGCCAAGCTTATCATATGCTATCTCCAGATCCATGAATGTCGCATACATATCGTTCTGTTTCTCTAAGTATTTCTCGCACGTAATCTTTAAAGCAAATGCCTAATATACACATACACAACCACTTTTAGAACCACACTATTCCTCCCCAGTCCGATGTTCTGTACATGCCTTCATCTTCTCAGTCACTACTCCTCCATGCACTGCCCTAGGTGCATTCAACAAGCATATACCTCTGTAGTTTGAACACTCACCTATATCCCCCATGCCTTTATACAGTGGCACCTTACATGCATTCTTCCATTCCTCTGGCATCTCACCATGATCCATACATTCATTGAATATCTTAACTAACCAATTAGTAACACAGTTACCCCCTTTCATAAGAAACTCATCTGCAATACCATCCAATCCAGCCACCTTTCCACATATCATCTTATACAAGGCTTTCACCACCTCTTCTCTCTTCACTAAACTACTCTCCGTGACTCTCTCACTTTGCATATAATCCAGACCCAAACTCCTTACATCTGCCACTGCATCATCAAATACATTCAACAGTCCTTCAAAATACTCACTCCATCTCCTCCTCACTTCATCACTACCTGTTACCACTTCCTTCTATGCCCCCTCCACTGATGTATTTGTTCTCTTGTTTTTTTGCATGCTCTATACCTCTTTCAAAACATCTTTTATGTCCTCCTAAAGTTTTCTGATCCTCACTCACCCCAAATCTCATTTCCCCTCTTTTGCTACCCCTACACCTTCCTTTTGACCTCCTGCTTTCTCTTGTATCTCTCCCAATCATTTGCATTCCTTACTTGTAAGTACTGCTCATATATCTTTCTTTTCTTTGTTAATAGCAACTTCACTTCTTATCCCACCACTCACTACCCTTTTTAATGTGCCCACCTCCTACCTTTAGCCACATGCCTATCTTGCACATGGTAGCTCTGCATACCTAAATATCTCCCATTCCTTACCTACTCTCCTAGCTCCATTTATTGTCATGTTTTACCATTCTGCACTCAGTCTCTCCTAGTATTTCTTCACACAAGTCTCTTTTCCAAGGCCATTTACTCTCACCACTCTCTTCTCACCTATAATGTTTCCTCTTTTCTTGAAACTACAAATCTTTACCCTCACCTCTACAAGATGATGATCAGACATTCCCTCAGCTGCCCCTCTCAGCACATTCACATCAAGTCTGTCTTGTACATGCCTATCAATTAATATGTAATCCAATAATGCCTGCTGACCATCTTTCCTACTCTTATACATATATTTGTGTATGTCCCTCTTTTTCAGCCGGCTATTCCCAGTCGCCAGTCCTTTTTCAGAACAGAGCTCCACAAGTTGTTCACAATTTCCATACATTCAACTGAATATCCCATTCCCCCCCAGTTTACCCTTAAATGCCACATTACTCACGCTCGCATTAAGAATACCAAGTCATTTACATCAAAACTACTCACACACTCACTCAGCTGCTCCCAAAACACTTTCACTTCATAATCTTTCTCCTCATGGCCTGATGCATAAACATTAATAATCACCCATCTTTTGCAATCCAATTGCACTTTTATCCATATAAGTCTGGAGCTTTCTTCCTTACACACTTTCACACACTCCCACAACTGCTTCAGCTGTATTACTTCCCCTAACTTAGCTATTGTCTTCTTACTAACCCCTGACTTTACTCCAAAGACATTTCCAACCTATTCTTCTCCACTCTTGAGCTTTGTTTCTCTCAGAGTCAGAGCATCCAGGTTTCTTTCCTTAAACATACTACCTATCTCTCCCTTTTTCTCATGGTTACAGTCACACACAATTAGACACCCCAGCTTGAGCTTTAGAGGAGGATGAGCACTCCCCACCTGACTCCTCCTTTTGTTCCACCTTTTAGAAATTGAAATACTAAGAGGGTAAGATTTCCAGGCCCCCCTCCCCCACCCCCTTTAAGTCACTTTCTATAACATGCATGGAATATGAGGGTAGAATTCTTCCTCCCCTACCCCAGGGATAATCTGAACTACTGTTGTTAACTTTTTTGGACTTGCAATTCTACACTTTGTTTCCAGTAAATAAAAGAAACTATATTGGGTAACATCTTTAAGATCACAGGAAACAGTTAGATAGTCCTTCAGTATGTGATGTTTAGCATGCTTAGGGCTGCTGTGTAGGCATGTTGGCTACAGTACCAAATATTCTGGGGCTCAAAACTTGCGTAGGCAGCTTAGCCACAAGCTGAGCTGCAGGGGTAGAGATTAAATCCTGTAACCAGTATAGGTTTATTGTCAGGAAATTTATATATGCAGTAGTAGGTATGGTAACTGACTAAGAAAGATATTTTTGTTGGAGTTTAGACATTTGAACTGTAAATATTGCATACTATTGAGCATTCTGTGAGGCATTTGAACTGTAAATAATATACGCTACTGAGTATGCTTTCAGATCCTCAAAGTTATCCATCATTACTATGAGTTATGAACATATGTAGTATGTATTGGGATGACCAGAATATTTAGAAGAGGTATTTTATGGCTAAGATTATTTTTAGATGTAGGACATTGTTCATAGATATAATTTGATGAATTAATATATGTATTAAATTTTTCCAGTTTTATTGTCTTTGTTTTTATTCTTTATTTTAGTTAGTTATTTTTCATGTGTAAAGGAAGATTTTATGCTTAGAATAATCTTATATATATGTTTTTGATTGCCAGAGATCCTTTAGCTTTGAACTAAACCTTTGTCATATCTTTCCCACTCTTCAGTCACCTAACCTCTGACTTCTCACCATGAGTTATATGACTTCTTTTTACTTATAACCAAGAAAAATGTGAAAATTTCATCTAGTTAGAGCTCAACAATTTGTTTGCGAAATAGAATGATAGCCAACCAGTTCTGTGTACATAATGCCAGCTCCACTTATGTCACTTATCAGATTAAATGATGAAGTTTCTGGTGTTGAAGTAAAAATTGTGCCATTTCTTTATGCAGGAGGATGATGCCTTGGAGCTAGGCGGTGGGAACGTCCGGGGCATGGGTCCACCTGTTCCCATTATCACGCACCACTCAATTATGTATGCGCCAAAGTGCCTCGTCCTTATTTCTACCCTTGATTACTTTGAAACATTTAGGGTAAGTCTAACGTCATTTTTGTTTTCATTAACTGAAAGTTATTTATGCTGGATTTAATTTGTTGGGGGACCAGAGAATGAGTTAGTTGTCATCATAGGAGACAATAATTTTAGTTTATTCGAAAAGTGAGACTAAGATTAGCAGGGGAGACATACAGGCTGGTTGGAGTGTGAGAATGAATAAAAAAAAAAAAAAAAAAAAGTGGAGGAGGTCAAGTGGTTTAGATATTCAGGAGTGGACATGGCAGTGGATAGAACCATGAGAGCTGAAGTAAGCCAGGTGGGTGAGGGGAGGTAAGGTTCTGGTTTGATTGAGGAGTGTGTGGAAAGAGATGTTATTGTGAGGGCAAATATAGTTATGTTTGATGGTATAGTTATCCTTATGGTGTTGTATGGATACAAACCATAGGCCCTAGACAAGAAACCACAGAAGAGGGTCGATGTTTTGGCAGTTAAATGCTTGAGAACAATGTGTGGAGTGAGGAGGGTTGATTGAGTAATAATTCATAGAGCAAGAGAGGTTTGTGGTTGTAAGAAGAGTATGTTTGAGGGGGCTGAAGAGGGTGTTCTGAAAAGGTTTGGTCATATGGAAAGGATTAATGGGGGGAGGCTGACTAAGAGGGTACTGTATATGTGTCAGAAATGGAGAGGATACAGAGGAGACCAAATTAGAGATGGAGGGATAGAGTGAAAGGTAGTTTTAAGTGATTAGGGACCGAACTTGCAGGAGGGTGTAATGCATGCATGGGATAGAGCAAATTGGAGCATTGTGGTATACTGGGGGAGATATGCTATCATAAGCTAAACAAGGCATTTGAAGTGGTTAGACATAATTACAGAAAAGTCTATGGAGTTGGCTATGGCTTGGGGGCTCTGATATCAGTGCAAGAAAAGACAAGGGAAAGTATTTATGAATTTTTAGGACATGAGAGACCTGTCTTTTGAAATGTCCTGGATCATACGTATTCGGAAAGACATCAGAAGGTAGAGTTCCAAAGCTTTGATGTGTCAAGAAAAAAGCAGGTATCAAAAAGTCCCACCCTTGAGTTGCCGATGGCCACACAATAATTATGTGATGCAGCTGCTTGCCAAGTATTGCATGGTGTAGCTAGTGATGAGGGCACACAAGCAGCCAGGTCTCAGGAACAAAACCAAAGTAATACCTATAGAAGAGGGAAAGTGAACCAACATTTGTAACATAGGGCAAGGGGGTCAAATTTGGAAGTTACCCTGGGACAGTTTATAAGTCGGACCACTTTTGACTCACCTCTGTCAAGTAAGGATACAGAGCTAGAACCACCCCAGATCAATCCCTTGTATAAACGGAGCAGCAGTTCAGAAGAGAAGTTTCGACATCTAAACAGGACACCCAGTTTCTAAGAGGCAGACTTAGATATTCCTATCGTGGGGTTTCCAAGAAAAAGTGGATGTATGTTGATTGAGTCAAGAGGTGGAATTACAGAATTGTCAAAGGGGAGATGAGAGTTGTGAGGAGTTTTCAATAGAGAGATGGGTAGAAATTGGGTTTTGGAGGCATTAAACTTAACAAAATTTTTTGTGCCCCACTGAGATATCCTGTCCAATTCTAAATTTATCGAGGAAGCTGTATCAAGACGAGATGCAGATTGAGTGAGAGAAGAGGGAGCAGAATTGAAGGATATGGATGAATGCATTGCTGAGTCATCAGTGTATGAGTGCATTGGATTATTTGTGGAGGAGAGGAAATCGTTGAAAAAAAGGAGGAAAAGTATAGGGAACAGGACAGAACTTTGAGGGACACCACTGTTGTTGGAGAAAAGGGGGAAGGCTGATCCATCAACATCCACAGAGATAGATTGGCCGGAGAGGAAGCTAGATATGAAGGAGCAGAGTGAGGAAAGGAAGCTAGAAGAGGGGAGCTTAGAGATGAGACCCCAATGCCACACCCTGTCAAAAGCCTTAGATATGTTAAGAGCAACTACGCATGACTCACTATAACTTTTCAGGGATGGTGACCACACATTATTTAGATAAGAAAGAATATCATCAGTGGATCTCGCCTTACAGAAGCCAGACTGGTGATCAGAGAGAAGACGGTGATTTTTGAGGTGTTTAAGGATATGGAAGTGTAGGAGGGATTCAAAGACTTGTATATGTATGTATGTATATATATATATATATAGTAAGAGTGAGTGAGCTTCGAAAGGAGGCTTGTGTGAAGAAATATCAGGAGAGAGTGAGTGTAGAATGGC
>JAYMFT010280109.1:0-10502 GCA_038088735.1 Panulirus argus | reverse complement strand
CGTTAATGGGATGGCCTTGATTAGGGCCTTAGCTGCCCGTGCCGTCTCAGCTAACATAGAAAAAAAAAAAAAAAACATAGAAAAAATATAAATATATATATGGTGGATCAAGTTATGTAAAATGTCATTTTATTCACAACTACAAATACTGAACCTGTGTTGACGGATTCACGTCATACAGCCATAGAGATGATGTGTGTGGATGGCAAACAAGGGATGATAATGGAATCTTCATCGCCCGAAGTTAAATGGAACCGGCCATTTCAAAACCATGTCCGTTTAAATTGTGTCCTGACTATGAGCCCGGCATGTCTCACGCTCTCTCTCTCGTTCGTTCTGTCTTTTACTTTTTAGCATTTCTAGCGCCACTCCCCAAACTGTGGTTAGCGCACGTCATATAACAGATAAAATAGACACGTAGAGTACAATACATGAAAATGCAATTTTTTTTTCTCAATCTTCATAAAGCGATAAAAAAAAAATCGTTACGAAGAAAAAAGTGAATCTGTATTTACGACAAAGGAAAACTGCAGTTTGGAATGTCAAACCTGCTTTGTACAGGAACACGGGCATCAATTTCAACTTTGAGAGTCTCAACGAAATTAATGAAACATTTTCCCTGAACGGTGGGACACACACACACACACACACACACACACATATACACACACACCAATTCAGCCGCACATTAATCCATGTTCCAGTATTCATATTGTACACTTTTTTGGAAGTTGAGTGAATGCTTAAGCAATTCTTACGCAAGGGATCAAATCCTAGTATTAGGGGATTTACATGCGAGAGTGGGTACCATGGCAGTTGAGGGTATGACTGTAGGAGGCAGGGGTACATACCCGTTGTAAAGGAAAAGAGTGAGCATCTGGCCGAATTGTGCTCAAAGAGGTTTGGTGATTGGAGACAGTTTAGAAAAAAAGAAAAGTGCTTGTATAAGTTAACGTGGGTGAGCGAGGTTTGGAGTCAAAGGGCAATACTAGACTAAACTAAGTGACAGACCTGCAAAGGAGTTGCATGGTATAACAGGGTGGGGGGCAGCGTGGTGTTAGTGGGCTGAAGCGTTGGATATGTAACAGTCCAGGTAAACCTTGAAATAAACTATGGGGCTTGACTGTGGTTTGGAGGCTCTGGTTTCCGTACATTATGTATAACAGCTTGAGAGCAGTTAAGTGGTGCTAAGGCCATCAACATGTTTACGACAGTATGGATTCTGGTTTAATACCAATTAGCTGATGGGAGCAATGAATCAAAAACATACATAAAAAGACAACAATACGTCTCCCACAAGCTGGACAATGGCGGATCTTGCCTTATCGTAGAGATAACTTCGCACAAGTACTTCATTGATTTTATTAACAATTAACAAAGGTTTAACGATAAATATGAACAACAGAGTGCTGACATAAATAAGGGTCTGAAGGGCTAGGCTATAATTCTAACGTAATGGGTAACTTGTTAAATGATTGGTTGAAGCGTGCCGGTGCGACGTACCCATGTAAATAACACCACTGATATACCGTCACAGATTTCTGAATGGCTACATGAAAATTCAGTAAGACAGTGGCAGACTACCCAGAGTGGTACACAGAACTTTACACAAAGCATAACATCTTTAAGCAAAACAAGTTTTTTTTTTTAAATAACTTAAACTGACTTGGGAAAAAAAATAATCATGGTTGCTCTTAGTGTGGAAAAAAAATGGGAAAAAGAAAAATTATTCTTACATATTTCGGGCTTCGTGTTGATAGCTCGCGAGTATAAAACACTTAAACTACCAAATCAAAAACTAAGGCTCACAAGCAGACTGATAAAATGGGCAAACATTACATTACATGGAGTATATAATTATATGGAATACCGCACAGGGGGAAACTACCAAATCAAAAACTAAGGCTCACAAGCAGACTGATAAAATGGGCAAACATTACATTACTTGGAGTATATAATTATATGGAATACCGCAAAGGGGGAGGTGGCTGAAGGCGCCACCCCCCACCCCTAACATTAAATGGACAAGTCGAGTGGGATTACACTGGGGCCTTTAATTTCGCTTTTTCTTTTTTCGCTGAAAGACTAAACAAACGTAAAATACTTACCTAACATCCCTGTTTGTCAATAGCTTACAGTCCCAACTACCAAAAGTAGGCCAAGAGTATAATCAGAGGTATAGCATGAGTTGGCACATTCAAATCATCTGTCGAAATTAGGAGAGGAAATATCAAATCTGTCAGATGGTGACATCTGCTCATTACGACTGGCAACATCACAAATGGGATAACGAGAAGGCATTATGCGAAGCGCTGCCGATTTTTCTTGACGGGCCTTGAAGCCTAGCCGGAAACGGGTCTCTTGCTACGTTTCTGACTATTATATCAGAAAAGACCACACATAAATAAGCATCTCAATCATATAATTTCTTAAATCTACTAGAAAAAATGAAAAAGTTGTCCATGGTTTATAACACAATGAAGTTTGGCTGTCACGATATGTAAATATATCAGAAAAAAATGACGAACAATGTTCTTGGTGTTTGACAGACAACAGACAATAAAGATTCTGTCACAGGTACATTCATAATAGTGGAGTGTACTGTACTGTACAATGGGAAACTTCCAATGTCCAAAACCCTTGCCGAACACCAGACTACACTCCTGGAAAGTTTATGGACCTACCTCAGATGGATTCAGCCATACCAACAATGTTGTCGTTATATATCCCAACCATATGCAAGTTACAGACTTCACTGTCTTCGTTTAAACTTTAAGGTAATATCTTAAAAGACGGACGCACGTTTTTCAGGATTATGATCCGTGTTCACCCCTTATGGAATTGTGGTTGTCACTGTAAAGAGTGGATTAAGAACATGGGATTTTCCTTTTTCACTCTTAAAACCGATATTTCGATATCAAATATATCGTAATTGGTAGGGTTATGATAGAGGGATAGTGGGATTAAATTATTAAAAAAAAGTAATTCAATATACCAATAAGTACAAAAACATAAAGATAACCTGCCAGTTTCATTGACTCAGATGACTTTTGGGTTAAAAAAAATCTTTATAAAAACAAGTACTCCACCACAAAGCGCCATGATTCGTTTGGTATGAAAAATAGAGTTCAATTTACATAGATTTTGGAATATGACCCTGTGTGGAAGTTCTCATAAGCATTAATTCGAACCCTAAATCTATGGAAACATCTCAACTCACCCAACGATTTGTAGAACTCGGATTGTCGGATTCAATCATTACGCATTATAGGAAAACTGGCACTTCTAGACTTTGAAGGCAAATTTTCTTGCTGTTTTACAGCTTTGGTCGTTTTGTATACCGACCTAAGAAGCGAATGAAGCTCTGAACAATCTGAACATGCGCCAGATGTATGTTTTTTGATAGATTTTTTCTATGCAAATGTTAAGAAAGCATTATTTACACTCAAAATTCATTATAAGAGTTCTTACCACACAATTTCCCTCTAAATCAGAGCCCTGCCCACTTTACGTGAACTTAATATTGACACAATTTGGAGATATTACACTCAAATCCCACTACACATTCTATGGATACCAATGGCACCAAAATCGATAGTTTCCTTTTACGTGTGTCCGTCTTGTACAATTCTACCCCTTTAAAGACGTAGCAAGAATACCATACATATAATGCTACAAGAAACACAATAAAAAACCATTACTGAACTACGAAAATGGTTAATCACACATACCCATAAGAATGACGGTAAGCAGGCCTCGGTGAAGAACCAGCTAGATTCTGTGGCTTGATCTCATTTATGATCTCCATCATATGGCTGCCGTATCCTTCGTCACTTACGGTTTAACGGCAGGGACAAGACTGGCAAAAGACATTGGTTTTCTAGATCAATGTTACAGCACATTTATGCCACTGATTCAAAGTATTACACGAAATTCTAATGACTGACTTTGAACTACGTCTGAAAATGTCCCATATGACACGAATGCCAAAAATTCGGAGATACACAAACACTCATCGCTTACATTCTCTTCAGCCTTTCATGACAAACAACAGCTTTTACATAAATAGACTTACCAGTTCGGATGAGTTCAATATTTGACTGTAATTATTCAGTGGAGAGAGTGATGAGAAAGGAAGACAATATTTTTCCAGAGGATGCTTTCACTTCATAGAAAACGGTGAACGCGAAACATCCATAAACAAACGATATCTTTGAGTAATGTTTACCAATTGAAGATCGCCATCTATGGGGTTAAATAATAATAATTTCCGACTCTGCACCAGCTTATGCAGAGCGTATTACATTTTCACACTCGCACAACGTTCGGGTTGATACACATTACTTATATCACGTGATTTTACTACTATTGATTGTTAATTAAAGAACATAACAGGGAAATTTTTCTAAGCTAAACATTTTTCGTTAACTATATTTCAACCTGAATGCCATTAAAAGTTTTCTTGAAACGACCACTAAAGTTGGTTTCTTAGGTGTAATTTATCAGCTTCTACAACTAAATCATACATCAGCAAGCAAGTACAACTAACTGTATCAATGACTTCATACACCAAAGTAGTCCACATCAATAAAACATATCAAGATAATGAAAACGTATATCATGGGTACATTAGTCACACGTGAACAGCTTCTGAAGTTTATAGAGTGCGATACTTAGGCATAATATATTTTGCTGCATTCCACTTTCTGAATATCTAAACCCCTCTTGTGTTTCAAGCTTTGTGAAGTGGATTGAGTTCTCAATTCAGGTGGGTTGGACAGCGTTTTTTTATATAAATAACTATTTCTATCATTATATCTAAACCATCTCTAGCATGCTTCATGCTTCCCAGAATAAATCTGCCTTCCAAGCAATACGTAATTTTGGACAAGAGCCTCCGCTGAACAAAACTGAATTCAGTATGTGCGAATATGTAACTTACCAACTTTTTAAGAAATTAGCTAATCGTGCATTAAAACAAGAATCCGACAGGAGAACAATCATCTGCGCTGAAATTCACAAACGTTATAGCACTGCAACAAAATCAGCAGACGAATGAGGGTCTCAACAGCAGAGCCATCTAGCGCTGATCCAACAAACCATTACCTAAAATGGGTGTTCGTTAGTTCGTTTCATAAACAACGCGTTGCCAATTAGGGAAGGCCGTGCTAATTTACGGCTTTCACACCATGTGGAAATGAGGCTGTTGGTTGGCCCTTTCACCATAACAACTGATGTAGAGAGGCTGTTCCCGACCCGTACACCAAATAGCTGACCCAACCTCCGGTAAGCTCACACCGAACAGATGACCCAACAATGAAGCTCTGAGTCGTTGCTCGGGGTTCATACTAAACGTTACAGCCAAGAGTCGATTAACTTCAAACAAAACTGATCCGGGAAAACTGCATTTTATTTTACTTACAACAGGTAAACAAACATTAAGAGTCTGACGATAAACGGAGCTTCCGAGTCCCAAAGGAGTGGCAGTTTAGCTGGAAAAAATGAGTGGTTGGAATTGGTTCCATCTGCACATGCAAGCTAAACCAGATAGTCCAGGTACACTTGCAGAAAATAACAGATCTCATATTACTCTATTTTCACGAGCACTTGCTATACAGAAATTATATAACAAGCTTTTTTCACCCATTCGCTTGCAATTGGTTTAAGGATATTTTCGCTAACATGAGAAAAACACATGCTTCATAATCAAACAAATTATATATAATTTCTTTACATAGTAACGCTAATCTGTAAGAACATCAAAGTGCCTGGTGCCATCAACTTACGGTTTATGAAATTGTCAAACGTAGCGTATCAACTTGTGGTTTATAAAATCGTCAAACGTAGCGTATACCTTTAACGACTGCATATACCTTTAACGATTGCATAGGTTAAGATGTACACCATTCCTGACAGATTTAGCTGTATACCACTCCAAACAAGCTCGGCTGTACACAGCTCCTGGCTTACTTGGTTATAAACCGCTCCAGGCATAAGTTGTACACCACTCCTGACTTGTTAGGCAATACACCATTCTTGTTATTTAAAATTATGCACCACTCCTGACGTGCTAGGCTCTTTGATACACTAGGTTACATAGAAGCTAGGCAACAAACCATCTTCTGACATACTGCTTGGTTATACAAGGCTAGGCTACAACCATCATGTGACTTAATGCTTGGTTATACAAGGCTAGGCTACAAACCATCCCCCTGACATACTTTGTTTCACACCGCTTTTGACAGTCTAGATTATACGTACATAGTCTCGATCCGCTAGTTTAAATTACACCTGGCTCTATAAAAGGCTAAACTATATTATTTAATAGGTCCTAGTTCAAATAGGCTATACAACTCTCTTATTACAAGCTATGCTCTCCATAGGGTTACAAAATCAGACCTGCGCATATCCATTACCTGCTGAGCTACGCATGCATACCAGCGAATAAACTAATCATGCGTATCACTAATTGTGAGCTACACATGCAATTAACCAAGTTTGAGCTAGACATGCCCCTAAACAAGTCTGAGCCAATGTGTATCACCAGTGTGAACTGGGCATGGTTGTTTTCAACCCATGCATCCTTAGAAATCTGCTTTGAGTTAAGACCAAAACAGTTGGCAGGGTATTTATCACCGAGTAAGAGCTTGGAAAGCGTTACTAAGTGGACTACGCAAGCGACTAGCATGTGTGCCGAGTGTAAGGTAGGTATGCGTCACCTTTTCAGCTTGGTGAGTCAGAGTTGGGCATACTTTACTAAGTGTGAGTTAGGTACGCATGTCAGTACTATGAAAAACAGTTATGATTCATCCTCATTTGCCGAAATTGACATCGTTATCATCCTTAACGACGCTGTCCGACGCATTGTCTCCACTAGCGTTCACAACAATGAGTAATGTGACCGGACCCGTCTTCAACAGAAAAAAAAAATCCAAAACCTGGCCGAAACAAACGAACTCACTAATTCTAAGTTCTAAGTACAAAAAATTTTAAACCAATAAAATTTGTTTGTTACGAGGTGAAACTAGTGTAATGTTTTCATGAGTTTTCAAAAACTGCTCGGGAAATGTTTCGAGTGAAAATACTGCATTATGTCGTCAAGGACATATTTCTGTATCTATCGCATTCAACAAATTTCACCGCCAAACTTAATGGAAAATTCTTAAGGGCTTCGTTTTTAACACATCAGCTTCCAAAGTTAAAATAGGTGCGACCTCCCCTAACGCGGTATAATTTTCGTTATGCCCTCTTCACGCTGAATAATATTCACTTGTGTACGCAGTTCAACATTTTCTTTAGACCTAACCTAGCTCAGTTATCAATTTTCTTGCAAGCTGGCTTGTGGTTTATTCGCGTAGATCTCATCTAATGTACGACATTATACATTTCATATCTAATGAATGATAATTTGGATTTTCATTAGATGACAAGATAAAAAAAAAATGCCGAATAAATGTGCCATCAAAATACTAGTTCTGAGAGTATGTGATGGTCTGGTTAGCTATCGTCTTCATCTCTACTGTTGTATGACATTCCTGACCGTAACACACGTACTCACGGGCCCGCAATCCACCCAGCTGTTCATCCTCTCTGCGATTGGTAG
This sequence comes from Panulirus argus, assembly GCA_038088735.1. Lineage (NCBI taxonomy): Eukaryota > Metazoa > Arthropoda > Malacostraca > Decapoda > Palinuridae > Panulirus > Panulirus argus. The sequence goes on along the minus strand of JAYMFT010280109.1, from coordinate 2,899 downwards.
ATAGACCATTCAGTAGCCTCTGCCATCTCAACTAACAAAAAAGAAAGTCTGCCTTATTTATTCGGGGCCTCCTCTGCCAGAGCCCCCCCCCCCCAAACACACACACACACATACACAACACACACACACAGTCTTGAAACTACCTAAAATCACCAAGTAGACAATCCTCCTCTACTGCATTTACCATGGAGTGAAATTAAGCGTTATTTCAATATATTGATTACACGCACCAGATAAAATATTTCCTCCTTGTTCTCAAATTTTAATTTCTTTCACATTCTCTTGCTAGTTAATACAGAAATAAGATGAAGAAAAAGCTCAATTTCTCCATAAACTCATTAATGTGCAGTTAAACAATAGTCGGATAACCAAATTACAAGATCTATGCCGGTAACCTTGATTTTCAGGAAACTAATCAGATATTAAAAGCTAACATTTAGAACAAAATCTGTATATCCTACAAACATTGATTTTGATGATAATTTGAACAGAATGCATTGTGGAGTGGCCAAACTACTTAGTGATGTATCTTTAGACTAACTCTGACAACATACCCCAGGTCGTTTCATCTATTTGACATCTCCCATCTTTACACTTTACCATTTCTTATTAACTAGGTCTTCCTGTCCAACCAAAATTTGCTCCTTCACTTTCAATTTTTATTTTAATCTCTCTTGATGTTCCATCCATACATATAGTGAAAAGATATTATGACCACACTGCAAGATTATGACATCACACGGCAACGTTTCACTACCACGCATCACCTTTCTCAAACAAAGAGGTGTCTAAGGGGTAGCTACACGAGAAGGTGTCAGAACCTGAACAAGTGAACAGTTCTCCTGTTGTGCAAGCCAGAGGCCAATAGATTTTGTGCATCTTTGTTGATATTTTTAAGAAAAAATACCATATTTGCTAGAGGAAACAGCTATTTCCTCAGATTCAGGACACCTGTACTGAGCTTGTTGAGCAAACACACTTCATACTTACCAACGAAGCCAATATCTATCCATATCCATGATGCCCATTCCCCGTGAAAACTCCTTCAGTGGGATGGCCATGGCAAAAGTCTCCATAACTGGTGAACTCTACTGCAGCATCTTAGCCTTTAGTGCCTCATCCTTAACAGGCCGTTGGCAGAAAGCAATTCTAGTTCAGTGTTTCCAGAGGCTCCTACCAAATGTTCCTTCTGACTACTTCTAACTAATGTTCCAACATACTACTTCTACATAATGCTCCCGCCTAATGCTTCTACCAACTTAATGATTCTGCCTAGTTCCTATGCACTACTATCAATTGCTATTACCATTTTGCCAAAAGACAGTGCTAACATATAGCACTCACCACAGGAAAATCTAGTTAAGAAGACTAAGTTGTGTGAGTTGAGTGTTATGTGTGACAAGGAGAGATTGTATGTTTGTGAACAGGATGCCACCAGTCCACATGTGGGTTATGCAAAAAAAAAAGACAACTACATTAGTCAAAGTGGTTCAGCTTGACAACTGCTAAAGTGATGGCTCACTACACAGCAATCACTAACCCTCCTGATACCGAAGCATGTAGTACCGTTAGTATACCCTCCTGGTCAGTGGCTGCCTACCAGCACACTTATAAGTTATTTTTACCTTGGAGCTGTATAATTAGATGAGAATGATTTTTAATGTTCTACATATCTGTCAGTGATGTACCTTATTTCACTTACCTAAGGTGCAATAAAACTCATTCCATGCAATTTCACATGTTATATTTTGAGGGCTCAAGGATTACTCCCTAAGCTATTTTTAGGAGGGAATGAGGATGGTTATATATTGATAGTTATATATGGTCCAAGCACACAGAGACTATTTCCCTATGCACTCTTTCTATACCCCCATTTTTAATTCAATAATACAGTTTGGGTTAGGATAATGACAAGTTTAAATCATCTCTTAACCACATCAACTACCAAAGGAAATTCTCCCTTTTTAGTATGCTCAAAAATGACCTCTACATTACAACATATCAAAATATATACTGGAATGATCCGAAATATTTTTACACCATTCAACAGAGCTTCCTCTCACTCCCCAGCTTGAGATAATAAGTACAATCCCACAGACATGTGAAGTAAAGAGGCTGTTACTTATTATGAAATATTCATGGATAGTAAATCTGAGCAGACGTAACCCAGGACATACAAACACCTCATCTGAGAGCTTGCCAACCCATTGAGTATAAAAAAATGGCAACAAATTTGCTTTCCATTAACTGTAGATTAGCAGCTTTAAATACGAAAATTTGACATAAAAATGAAGGATTACTAATGCTTCCTAACATCTTCAAATCTAATATATATATATATATATATATATATATATATATATATATATACTGGACTCGGCCTGCTCAAGGTTACACCTCAAGTGAAAAGTCACCTGTGGCAAGGTTGTATCACTGAGAGTACAATCTCATCAAAGAGCTTCTCACCCCTAAGGAGTCTACATTTCCCTGCTATTGCAAGTAGCATGGCCTTTGGGTGCAGGAGCCTTTAGAAATGTCTTAGGTAACATGAGGGCTCCTTCACAGAAACTGGACCTGGGGTATTTACAAATAAATGAAAATAAAATTATATATATATATATATATATATATATATATATATATATATATATATATATCCATGGGGATAAGGGAGAAAGAACACTGCCAATATATTCCCTGCATGTCATAGATGGTGACTAAAAGGGGTGGGAGCGGGGGGCTAGAAATCTCCCCTCCTGTATTACTTTCCAAAAGAAGGAACAGAGAAAAAAGACAGGTGAGGTTTTTTCCCTCTCAGGCTTAGTCATCTGTTCTTCATGGTACCTCGCACAGAAGGAAAAGGTGAACATATTTGGAAAAAAATTATATATAAGATCGG
>JAYMFT010280098.1:0-10503 GCA_038088735.1 Panulirus argus | reverse complement strand
ACATTCTCTCTTCTTTTTTGAAAACCTCTACAAATCTTCACCTTCGCCTCCACAAGGTAGTGATCAGACATCCCACCCGCTGCCCCTCTCAGTACATTAACATCCAAAAGTCTTTCTTTTACACCCCTATGAATTGATACATAATCCAATATTGCCCATTGGCCATCTCTTCTACTCACATATGTATACATGTGAATATCTCTCTTTTTAAACCAAGTATTCCCAATCACTAGTCTGTTTTCAGCACACAAATCCACAGGCTCTTCACCATTTCCATTCACAACACTGAATACCCCATTTGGACCAATTACACCCTCAACTGTCACATTATTCACCTTCACATTTAAATCACCCATCGCTAATACCCGGTCTCGTGCACCAAAACTGCTGACACACACACTCAGCTGTTCCCAAAACACTTGCCTTTCAAGATCATTCTTCTCATGACCAGGTTCATAAGCACTAATGATCACCCATCTCTCACCATCCACTTTCAATTTTACCCACATCAATCTATAATTTACTTCCTTACACTCTATCACACATTCCCACAATTCCTGCTTCAGGAGTAGTGTTACTCCTTCCTTATCTCTTGTCCTCTCACCTACCCCTGACTTCACTCCCAAGACGTTTCCAAACCATTCTTTTTTTCCATACATATTCTTCACGAGGCTTGAAGGTCAAGTCACGGAGTCCAACCCTTGACCCAAGATACCTGACATATGACCCACACACTGACCTGAGGAGAGGTTGGGGATAATCCTCTGAATGACAGAAGCCTTGATCAGATCATGTGACCACTGCCCACATGACAGTTTGAAATTAGGGGTAAAGTTAATGAAAGCAGGTTCTACTATTTTTCTACTGAAAGTACAATAAGACTTTGATAACAAAGAAGAGTTGTCCCAGTCAATAGCATGAGCCTCATTTTGAATATGTTTAAAAGTAGCAGAATTTTCCTGGCCGCATTTAATAGCACGTTTATATTCAGTTACTCTGGTGCTTCGACTACGGCCAGTTTGACCAATATAATATCATTACATTCTTTACAGGGTATCATATAAACTGCAGGTTCATCATCCAAGGACAGTCTTTGGTAGACATTAACTAAATTCCTACAAATAATACTAGGATAATTAAAGTTACATTTAAAGTATCACTCTCAGTAGGATTAAGATTGGATAATAAAGCCGATGTGGATCGGTTGTATGGTATTTAAGATTTGATTATGAAAGTTATATTTTGAAGAAGAGTTAACTTTATAAAAACTTGACATTCGATAACATTAATCTCATGGTCCAGATGTTGGGGGCTATAAAATCTTAGTGTTCTAAGGAAAAGACTAGAGGTCACACACTTCCTGATATGGTCAGGATGATTGCTGAAAAAATGGAGGTATCCTCCTGAGTGGGTGGGCTTCCTGTAGGCACTGAATTCAAGTTGGTTAAGGTCTTTCATAATCACCTCATCTAAAAAGGGGAGTTTCCCATCACTCCCACTCACCTTTAATTTTAATACTGGGAACAAGAGAATTGAGTTCCTAGAAAAACAAGTCAAAACTTCCCCAAGAGTCATTCCATATTGTAAAGATATCATTGACATACCGACACCAAATCATGCCTGTTGTTTAATCTGAGGCAATAATAAGGATTCATAGTATTCCATTTATAGGTTGGATAGTACTGGGGACAAATATGTTAGTGATTGTTGTCTGCTAGTTCATCTTTTAACAGGAGACAGGGATTGATGACTCGGGCTAGTTATTTTTCTCTTGTGCTGCCGAGCGAGTGCAGGGTGGGGGGGGACAAGCTACACTTTAGCTAAAACGCTACTGTAACAATCTGAAGCAGTCATTTAATTGTACCTGAAAGTCAGCTTAGAGCCAAGACAAAAAAGCACTAAGTCTATCTGTAACCCTCTTCACCAACTCCTCTTTCCCATTGAATTAAAGTATTGTGTCCCACAGATTATGTCTACTTGCCAGTGAGTAAACATTATCTTTAATATTGTAGTTCTATGTCTGAGGTAATCATGGTACTAAATAGATGTTATTGTAAATGTTAGTCTTTGTATATATCCAAAGTTAGAATTTTTCTTAGTTTGATTCCCCCATATATATATATATATATATATATATATATATATATATATATATATATATATATATATATATACTGTACAAAGAGGGAGTTTTGATCTTGTGGGGGCCCATCTTTTCAGCATTCTCTTCTATAATACAACTTTTTAGATTTATGTATGGTCTGCATTAACCTTGTCATTATATGTGTGCGTGCTTGTTTTTTAGGGTATGGAGAATATGACCCTCTCTGATGGTTAGAGAAACCAGTATATTAGGAATAATAAAGTTCTCTAGAGAGTTTTTTATTTATGTAAACAGTATTGATGGTTGTTCATTGTTGTTATGAATGGGGCATTACATGAAATGAGAGCAAGGTGGAGTTAGAGCAGTGTGCTACACAATGATGATGAAACAAAATGGAAGTTAACAGTTTTTGGGTGCAGATGATGCTGTTCTGTCTGCTGAATCATATGATGAGTTGGAGAGATTGGAGGGCCACTTTCATGATTTATGCAGCAGAAGGATGCTGAAAGTGAATGTGAGCAAGATGTTAGGTGTAATGTTATACTGTTCCACTTGGGGAAGAACAGGAAGTGGTGAAGAATTGAGTTTGATACTTGGAAGTAAAGTTTAATGGGGTTGGGTAATTGGTAAGGTTAGGTTAGGTTAGGTTGGGTTAGGTTAGGATCATGTTGCAGAGAAAAAAAGAGAGATGGACTAAAATTATGGTGAATGGAAAAACCATTATACTCTGCTCAAGAAGTTTGTTGACATTTATGTAAGTAATAATAGGTTGAAAGTAAGAATTAGAGATGGATAACTTTTGTAATGTAAAATACGAAGATAGTGAAAAATGAAGATGGAGAAAAATATTTTGTTTTGAAAAGTGTTTAGAAAGGTAAATAGATGATTCAGTTAAAGTTTTATGGATGTGTAGAATGTGTGGCAGATGTTAAGTTGGTTAAGATTGAAGTAGTACAGTTGAAGGTACAAAGTGAGTAGACTGCAGAAGGGATGTTTAGGTGCCATGGGAGAATTGATTAGAGCTAGGAATATTTCACACGAGAGTGCTGGAGGACTGAAGGAAATCATATGTAATGGGGGCTTCTTATATATTTAAGTTGTTTGAATAGAGGCTCTGGTCTCGCCTTAGTATGTTGTGTGAAATGTATGAAGTTCATAATTCACTGCTACTCTTTATGTACAAATTAAGGATATAATTGAGCAATTTGAGAGAATATATATACCAGATTTACTGCATGAAATTACGATGGAGTTAATGATGAAAGATAAGATAGAAAAGTGAAAAAATTATCTGAATTATTTATGTACACTAAAATTCTTAAAAGACTGCACCCTTCAAAACTGAATATTTTAAATGTTTACTTAAACAGCAACCAACAATAACGACCACCAATATTGAAACGCTTCTCGTTGCCACGGAGAAGGAAGAAAAGATTACCCCGCCTCCTGAGCACATACAAGACAAGGTTGCTTTCATCTTTAATAACCTTGCACAAGTTAACCTTGCACAAAAGGTAAGTCCTGTTGCCATATTTATATTGCAGTCTTGGGATGCCACAGTACAAAAAGAATGTAGATGAAGTTGAACATAAGGTTCTGCATTATACACCCCATATTTTTCAGGGTAAGCAAAGTCACTGTATACCTATACTATAAACAATAAAACTGTCCATTCTTAGTATTATTGTTGCACCAAATGGCCTAAGTACTTTTGATGCTTCAATATTTCTTTGAATGTTAAGTGTATCTGAAAACTAACAGTGTTAATGTGAAAATGCTTTTGTCTCTTGAGGGTCAAGTGTTTTTGGTGGGAGTGTCATGTAGTGCAGACCAGTATACAAACAAAGTGCAACAGAAGTTTGATGAATAGTATGCTGACCCTCTTGTACTTCATCGTAACACAGTGCAGTGATTAATTGCCAATTTTCTTGAAACTGGATCAATTGTGGATGTGCCAAGATCCAGCAGGCTGGCAGTGGTAACAGAGAACATATTAGTTATTTGGATTGTGTGATGCAAAGCCCAAAAACATCCATTCGTAAATTGGTATATCAGACTGGCATCTCATACGGAAGTGCCCATTCTGGAGAAGCAGTTGCACTTGCCTCCCTACAAGATAACAGCAGTGTATGAATTGAAAGAAAGGGGACAACGTCAAGCAAGTTGAATATTGCCAATAATTTATTTCTTTATTACTGCTAATAGAGAGGATATTTTCTGTGTCACTTTCTTTACTGATGTGGCATAGTTTCTTTTATCCAATAAAGTCCACAAGTAAAACAGCTGCACTTGGTCGGTGACTAATCTGCATGAGATTAAAGACACCATTACCTGATCAGAGGGTTGTCTGTGGTGTGCCATATCACTAAATCAGATAATTGACTCCATATTGTTCATTAACACAATCAGCTCAGAACGTTATTTTGGATCCATCCTTTACCCCGTCATTGGACATTTAAATGAGGACAAAATTGCCCAAGGCTACTTCCAACAGAACAGTGCTATTGCACAGGCAGCTTGTGTCTCCATGAAGTTGCTGCACGGTGTGTTTGGATACAGAATGATTTCAAAGGACATTTGGCCACCACATTTACCAGATCTTACACCCCTTGATTATCATCTGTGGGGAGCACTGAAAGGCACAGTTTACAAATATAATCCTCACATTTTTCCCTGTATGGAAGAGAGCCATCACAAATTTCATCTTTCTGAATTATTTGTTGTGTCTTTGCAAACAAGATAAGTTATGGAGATGCATGTCTACCTGCATGTGGGTGCCATTTCCAACATTTGTTGTAACTTTAGTAAGTATGGGAAGTGTATTTGTATTAATGTGCAGGGACTTTCTAAATATCCTCATCACCTATAGTAGGTGCACAGTGACTTTTGGCTTACCTTTTATACGAAGAAGGTATTTTGGGTATTGATTGATTTGTTTATAGTAACTTCACAAATGAGGATGAGTAGGTACATACAGGTATTTGAGATATTAAGAGGTTGAATTTTGAAAACAAAAAATTATTGTAAAATTAGAAATGTAGATGTGTTTACAAATGCATTTAGATACAGGAAAGTAATTAAATAGTTATAACAGTGACAGTTGATGTTGCTTAGGCCAGAAGTTGAAAATTTGCATTTAACACTGCCTTTTACTTGGCATAATTTAAAAGCTGTACTTACAGGTTTTGAGATATTAAGAGGTTGAAATTTGAAAACAAAAAAATTATTGTAAAATTATAAATGTAGATGTGTTTACAAATGTATTTAGATACAGGAAAGTATTAAAATAGTCATAACAGTGATTGAGTTGATGTTGCTTAGGCTAGAAATTGAAAATTTGCATTTAACACTTCGTTTCACTTAACATTGTTTAAAAGCTAATTATTCCTAATTTTATGTGAATGTAGTTTGTGTCGTTCATCTTCCTAGAATGGTTGGTGTTGTTATAGGTGGGAGTGACTGTCCATTCAGGATGATTGGAGAGTGAGGTGGATTCATGTCTGTCTGGGATTAAAAGAGGATTGAAGACTTATATAGAGATGCAGACATTCTTTTCTGGGTGAGCCACTGATTTTGGTACTTTGGTGTCAGGGTGCTGTGATTTGATTGTAAGGTTATCTGCCTGTGAAAAGACCTTCATTTTGAGGCTTACCAGAAGTGATGGGAAGTCATGTAGGTAGAGACTGAAAAGGGTTGGATAAAGAACTGCTCCTTTGGGAACCCTATTATGGAGTTTTGTTTTAGAGTAAAAGCCATTGTGGATGACTTTAGCATGGCAGCCAGCAATGAAATTTGCCACCCAATATTTGTCATTGTAGTTAAAGGTGATGTAAAGAATTTGTGTGAGGATGTCGGGGGAGAGTGTCAAACGCTCTGTTGATGTCTGTTGCCACTGTTCAGGAGGAGGGTTGTGATTGGTTGAATCCATCTATAAGTTTTGTGAGGTCGGAGTGTACGGTGGTGGTAGAGTGTTTGGGTCTGTTGAATGGTTCACGAGTGCTTCATGAGTGGGGACTAGACCAATGCAGTTAGAATGGATATGCTCTAATGTGCACCAATGTTGTTTGCTGTTGGTCTTCTTATTCACCATGTTAAGGACAGAGACTCAATGTTCTCTTGTCTTTTAGTGATTAGTTTAGTGATGGTGTTGTGTAGAGTTTTTGATTTGTTATTTGATTTCAATGGAGGGAGGTTTTTTTTTTTTTTTTTTTCTGAAATTATAGTTATACTTCTTTTTTTTGTTGTTGTTGTTGCGGGATATGCTTTTTGCTGGCTTGATTGGACATGTTGATGAAGTGTGAGACTGCCAGATGTAGGGATGAAAAATCATCTGCATTGAAGTTTTAAAATTTTGTTTCTGTGTACTGGACAGTCTGCTCTCCTGAAGTTTGTGTAAATTTTGTGTTGTTTGCCCTCTTACTTTCTTTCCTATTCACCAATGTATACCTGTATATCCACTCACTTTAAACCTGGTAATTTTACTTGCCAGTCCTTTTTCAGCACACAACTCCACAAGCTCTTCACCATTTTCATTCACCTTATTATTGAATTCCCCATGTCCCCAATTGTACTCTCAACTGCCTCATTAGTCACTTGAATATTTAAGTGATGCATATTAATGTTAGGTCACTAACATCAAAACTTTTAACACATTCACTTCTCCCAAAAATACTTGCTTCTCTTCATCTTTCTTTTCGTCGTCAGGTGCTTAAGCTCTAATAATAATCTACCTCACGTAATCTACTTTCATTTTAACCCCTGTCAGTGTGGAGCTCACTTCTTTACACATGCACACGTGCAGGCACGCACACATACGCACAAAGTCTTGCTTCACCAGTATCCCTACTTGTTTCTTGGCTCTCGCCCACATTGCTAACCCTTATCCCTAAGACATTCTCAAACCATTCCTCCCCCTTACCCTTGAACTTTGTTTTGCTCAGAGCTAGAACACCTAGGTTCCTTTCCACAGACATACACCAAATTGATCCTTTCTTATCATGATTGCATCCACACACATTCAGACACCATAGCCTGAGCCACTGAGGAGGATGAGCACTCCTTGTTTGGCTCTTTTTTTCTTGTTTACGTTTGTATGGTTAGGTTCTATAAAATGCTATCTGTTGGTTGTGTGAGCCTGATGGGACTTGACCAGTCTAGACCCTCTCGATCACCAATCTGAGACAAAGGGTATTCGATTACTAAGTATTTGAATGGCATTTACCCTATTAGGGGTAATCAAAGCCCAGCCATGGCGCTCCTGACTACCATGCATAAGGTCCCAGGTTTGAGCCTGGCTGTTGGAGGTTTGTGTGTTTTATGAAAGTGTGCTTTCGTATGCACTATATTCGGGTTCATATGCCTCCACATTTGTACAAGGTCTGTAAAATGCTCTCTGCTGGTTATGTGAGCCTGATGGGATTTGACCGGTGTAGACCCTGTTGCTCACTGATGTGAAACGAAGGGTATTCAGTTACTAAGTATTCGAATAGTCATTTTCCTATTAGGGATGATCATAACCTAGCTGTAGCGCTACTTCTTATTGTGCATAAAGTCCCAGGTTTGAGCCTGGCTGTTGAAGGTTTGCATGTTCTATGAAAGTGCACATTCATATGCCCTATATTCATGTTCATTTACCTCCACATTTGTACTGTTAGGTTCTGTAGAATGCTATCTGCTGGTTGTGTGAGCCTAATGGGATTTGACCGGTGTAGACCCCGTTGCTCACCAGTGTGAAACGAAGGGTATTTGATTACCTAATATTTAAATAGTCATTTTCCTGTTAGGGTTGATCATAGCCTAGTGGTAGTGCTTTCACCTACCATGCATAAGGTCCTGTATTCGAGCCTGGCTGTTGGAGGTTTGTGTGTTCTATGAAAGTGCATGTTCTTATGCACTATATTCATGTTCATATACCCCTGCGTTTGTACAGGTAGATTCTGTGAAATGCTATCTGCTGGTTGTGTGAGCCTTATGGGATTTGACCAGAGTAGACCCCTTTGGTCACCGATATGAGACTAAGGGTATTCGATTACTAAGCACAGTAATCACCCAATTTAACGGACTAATAGGGGGAGGGGATGTCTGTTAATGCCAAAAGTCCGTTAAATCGGTGACAATTTTTGATACAATATACAGTAATACAATATACACTTCACACGCTTTCTTTTAGCTCCTCTATTACTTGATGCCATTTTGAATTTTAAAGATTGCAAAATTATTTAATGAATAGAGTCACAGTTCTCTGTATACAACCAGACTGCAAGATAGCTAGAGGCAGACTAGGGAGCTTTCATGCCAAAGTGACACCGCACATGGCATGCCACCTGAAAACAGACCTTCAGAAACAAATGAAACCTTTCACACTGGAGTGGCTTGAGATGTTTCATGTGCCACGTGTCACTTGGATGCCACTCTGGTATCAAACTGGATCGTTTTTCTATAGCTTGTGACATGCTACCTCTGTCCAGTGTTGTCAGTTTAATAGAACTTTCACACAAAAGTGATTGATAACCATGATGATATTAAGATACAAACAAACAAACAAAACTCGTGGATTTCTGGCATATGTAGCGGATTTTGAAGAGTTTTGTAGTGGATTTTCTCTAGCAACATTCGACAACTGCCTGAGTCAAGCGGTTTGTAGAGAGGAATACACTATTTCTTGGTGTTCCTTGAACAGTTATTCTGCATGCCTCTTCCAGAAAGTAAGTCATTTAACGTAAACTCTGTGCAAGTTGTTGAAACTTGCAAGTTTTTGTATGACACATCACCAGATCACAGCTCAAAGGATGAGCCTTGCAACTACATAAGCACTGTGAATCCCTACATTGTCTCTCAGATACGGATGTACCCACCACCTCCTCTTACGTTTTCTTCTGGCGATTACGACACCGATCAGAGTAATTAATTATGTTGGCATCATCATCCAGTGATGACACCTTGCGAACTGAGCAGGGAAACAGTACACATGCCACATGTCAGTTGTCACTTTGGTCTGAAATCACCGTGTTGTGTGTCACTTGCCACTTGCCACCCTGCTTCATGTCACGTTGGTGTGAAAACTCCCTATGACCGAAACAAAGCAAGTATACCCCACTCTACCAAAAACAAGTGTGATATAAAATGAATATGGCGTGGCATTTGAGATATTTTCACTTATTATTAATGTATTTTTGTTTGCTTAGTCCATTAAATCTGAAATCCAATTATCAGGATCCGTAAAATCGAGGGATTGGTGTATTCAAATAGTCATTTCCCTGTTAGGGGCGATCATAGCCTAGCATTAGCGCTCCTGCCTACCACGCATAAGGTCCTGTGTTCAAGCCTGGCTGTTGGAAGTTTATGAAAGAGAAAGGAGTAGTAGTCTTGGACTCAAGGAAGGTCCACTTATAGGAGAAACCCAGTCAACAGTTGCCTCTCCTGTTGAACTGGACAGTGGTGGATGACTCCTTGATAATATTCACTCCACTTTTTGCAGTGTAATTTGAATGGCATATTATTCATAGACTCCTGTCATTGCTTATTCTGTTTTCAAGAAAATCATACAGAAAAGGAAACTGTGTTTACTAGATTGTGGAATCTACTGAATACTTTTTTATCTCAGGATGTGAAGAGGAAGTGCAATACTTCAGGATTTAGGGGAATCTGGGTTATATGCCTTATTTGATGAAAAACTTGTAAAGTGCAAGATTTACTCAGATTTACAAGCAGCTCATGTCAATAAAATAAGTAAATATCTGGTAGGAGGGTAATATGTTGCATAAACATTAAAGGACTGGTCATTTGTTAATGTATTTATTTGGCTTACCCATGCAAAGTGCTTAGAATTATTGGCATAAGTTTTTAGAATGGCATTGACCTCAGTGAGTGTGTCTGTGCTATGGCTAATGTATTATTTTTATATCACTCCTATTGTATATTAGAATGAATTTCAGAATAAATGATAATATCATGTAGCAGAGAAAAAGAAGAATTATTATTACTATTTTTGCAGTTTCTTCACAGATATTTTGAATCATGGTTATATTTAATGATTTTTTGTAGAAATAGATATGATATATCATTTAGGTTAGTTGTAATGATGTTATTAGTGCTGTTTAGTAAGAAAAAAGATCTTTTACTGTGGAAGAATTTTTTTTACTGTTGCAGTTTCCAGAAAATAGGGTCATTAGGAGCTAGTTATTAATTACTTCATGAAAGAATACTTTCCACGTATTCCACCGTGTGTTGTAGAAGGCGACTAAAGGGGGCGGGAGAGGGGGCTGGAAGCCCTCCCCTTCCTGTATTTCAATTTCTAAAAGGGGAAACAGAAGAAGGAGTCAAGCTGGGAGTGCTCATCCTCCTCGAAGGCTCAGATTGGGGTGTCTGAATGTGTGTGGATGTAACCAAGATGAGAAGAA
>JAYMFT010280087.1:0-10503 GCA_038088735.1 Panulirus argus | reverse complement strand
TGACAGGGGCCAGAGCAGTACATCCCGGTGATGTGTTTATGGCGAGAGAGAGAGAGAGAGAGAGAGAGAGAGAGAGAGAGAGAGAGAGAGAGAGAGAGAGAGAACCCAAACATCATCCGGAAATACTATCACCTCCGACCACCTACGTCAGCATCTTTGTGTCGTGGCCGACGTTTAGTGACGCGATCATCAGGATTACGACGGCAGGATGCGTTTAAGGACGTAAATCACCGTCGAGGATCTAGCGAAACAGCGTACTACACATTATGCTGGACACTTGAATGCCACTGTAAATACAACCCCTGATATACGAAGCTCAGGCCCTTGATGGACAGAAATGAATGACATTTGAGTTCTGTGAGCTTTTCTAATTCTGCGCTGGGCAAAACTCAGGCATGTGCAGCGAATACGGAGTTTGCTGAAGGGGTTGTGAGGTGCACGGAAGAGAGAAATCTATTGTATTCATTGGACTACAAAGGTAACTTATATGGATAGTGCACTGGTAATAGACATGGGCTCGAGTAGCGTTCTCTCTGCCTACGCCAGAATCATAATCTCACGTTCCCTATCGTGGGTTTTCTGCTCTCGGGAAATACCAGAGCAAAGGTTTCTTATCCCATTACTCAACCTTAGTTCACTGACCCATACTCTTAACCTTGGAAATTCTAACTTTAAAAGCCCCGCACAGCTTTCTTGTATTAGCATAATCCCCTTATCAATATGAATTGATGTGCATGATTGAAATACGCTTAAAATCGGTAGCAGATGAAAATACGAGGTAATAAGATTAGAATTACTGCTGAATGCATGAGCTTATTTAGGTAACGCGGAAGTTGAGTGAGGACGGGGAATGGGAGAATGCACCACGTGAATGAGTGAAGGAGCGATCCGTTAGCATTCGGTGAAAGGATAAACAGATCGTATCATTTACCAGGTGAGTGGTAATATATATATATATATATATTAGGTGGTGTATGCATACGTGTGTAGGAGGAGGTAGGAATGGATAGATAAAGGATGGTTGGGGATGATAGAATGAGGGGACAGAGACTGTGAGGACGTTAATGGATTGGATTCAAGTTGAAAGTCAAAGTGGAAGATGCAAATATGGAGAACACTATGGTTGTGGCAAAGTGAATATGGAAAAAAGATAAATGGAACGTATGGAAATTAGGCTATAATGACGAACGGAGAGAGAAAAGGGGAAAAAAAGAGAAGAGAATAATGTGGAAATGGAAAGAGTGGAGCGAATGAAACTTATAAATTGCCGTAGTTAATGCTGATGATGAGAAGGAACTTGTCTGCAGAATCATTAAGGACATGAGGACATAAGAAACTCGTAGAGGATGTGAACATCGTGCTGAATATTTCCGTGCCCAAGAACTTCGAAGGCTACTCTCTCAATAAACGCCAGCAGACGATCTGTCTCCTTTAGTATTCCCCCTCATGTGGGACTCTGGCGACAGGTTTAGGGACGATGTAAACTCTGCAATCCTTCTCACACACATTCCTGCTGTTTACTTTCTTGCTTCGTAAAATTCATATTGAGCCCTCCTCTCACTGGTGTGTGTGTCTGTGTGTGTGTGTGTGTGTGTGTGTGTGTGACAGATAAATGTAAAAACTGATATATTCAAATACTGATACTGTAGATGTAATATATACAATTTGTATAAATAACACACGAATGCTACAACTACAGAACACAGATGGCACCAGCATGGAATCACAATGTAGCGTGGGGCGTGTGGACGAGCTATTTATACTGAATTCCTGGATTTCCCACGGTGCATGTGAATGTGGTCGTCGATCTGATGTGGGAGAGCTTAATATGAACAGTCACGTGCTAAAGCGAAATAATGTGTCTAACGTGGGTGGGTTGATTCACTGTTTTCATAAAAACATTTCACTGAGTTTGGATATGTGTGTGTGTGTGTGTGTGTGCGCGTACCACGCAGCCACGCTGAATGGTTTTGCAACCAAGTCGTACTGTTTGAATAGTCGTGTAACCATGTCGTATTTGTGAATGGTCGCGCATAGCAAGCCGGACTGTTGATTGATCGCGCAATCAATCATTACTGTTGAGTGGTTGTACATCCAAGTCATATCGTGTAATGATCCTGTACCAGTCACAACCACAGGTTACAGCCACAACCAGAAACATCAGCCAGAGAATTATACTTATAAGACACGACGTTAGCTAAAATGTAGGAGTTATGGGTCACAACCATAGCCCAAGATTAAAATTAAAGTTCACAACCATGGTTAAAAGTTACATTTATAAGTGACATCTATAACCAACGATTATATTTGTGGGTCACAACCACAGCCAATGATTACAACTGTAGTTCACACCCACACTCAAAGATTACAACTACAGCTCAAAACTACGGTAAAAATAACAGTTGTAAATAACAACCAGAACTGAAGATTACAATCGTAAGTGACGGCATAAGAAAATAACAATTGTAGGTCACAACCACAGCCAGGGATTCCAATCGTAGGCCACAACCACAGCCGAAGATGATTAAAATCATACCTCACAACCACAATCATATATTACAACTATCGACATAAATTCCGGAGTCACAATCACAAGTTAACAACCAACATAAAACCAACTACGGAAGGACGCATTTGGGGATCAACCGTTCACCTTACAAGCCAAAGCAACAATATTTGCTCGCCAGCTTACAATCTCCGCTTTTGCCCTCACCCTAACACTGCCGACCTGATGGACGGGGAGATCTTGCAGGACCAGATGCACTGCAGGGACGGACGTGTGCCAAAAAACCTGACGGGCCGATACGAATTATCTTGTCAGCAGGACAGGGTGATTAAGCGTTCACACTCTCTTTCTCTTTTTCTATGGATGATAAAAGTCCTGTTGCACATTCGGTCTCCTGACGGAGATTTCCTTTTACGTCGAACAAGTTCAGGTGAGAGGGGTATAAGCACGTATAACGAGATAGAAACTTGAGGAGTCTATATAACCGTAATCTTCCCACTGTACGTCTTTTCAGTGGGGGTATACAACTGTACAGTGTGGTATTAAATGTGAGTATGTACAGTATAATCTTTCATGGGTGTTACCGAACTCCGTCCGCTCGAGGTTGCACCGCGAGTGAAATGTCACACTTGGCTAGGCTGTACCACCACTGGGAGCAAAGTCTCGTCAAAGAACTTCATCGCTCCAAAGGAGTCTACATTTCCCTGCGACTGGAAGTAGCGCAGCCTTGGGCTGCTGGAGCTTTTAGGAAGGTCTTGGGTAACACCAGTATTCTTTCATTAGAAACTGGTCCTAGGGTAATTATACATGAAAATAAAATATAATCAGATCATGCGCTAGTATCTTATGTTGTTTTCCAGACGAATAAATCTAAAAATGCCTCCCCTATAAGAAGCAAGGTGATTACATCTTCAAAAATGTTAGCAACTCCTAAAGAAGCTGATTATATTTCTGATAAAAAGCGACTCCTAAAGAAGAGAGCAGATTATATTGTCAAAAATGCCACTCCTGAAGAAGGGAGATTATATTCTCAAAATACACTTCCCATTAATGAAGGAGAGGATTACTTTATTGCATTTTCATTATTTCGTGAAGAAATCCTTACTCAATTACATATGAAAATCCTTTACTCATTCATTTGCACAAGAGTACAATTCATGTTATCACGTGTGTCTTCGTGGCAACAACGTGAAGCCACAAAGCTCAGTATGTCGGAACGGCTGATATATTAGGATACCAAATTCGCCCTTACCCGCAACACACTGAGACATTATTCAGTCATAAACTTACTTTTATTACACTTGTAACAGCAACACTTCATTTCACATTATTTTGATAAAATTTTATTCCCTAGTGGAAAAAAGTTTTCAAAAAATTCAAGCATCATATCTATGAATAGTGAATCTTCACTATGACCAATGGGGCGTTTGAATCATGTAACCCTACGTCGCACATCGTTTCTTTTTCTAATGTTACACCTTTGTATATACTCTGGTAATCAGAAAAGAAAAAGGTCTATTGGATCTTCGTGATCAAATAACTGCTACTACTGATTACCTTACACAAAACCCACATCTTCCTGAATCTCCACTGCTGTCTCTCCTCTTAGATTCAAATCGCCTTTTCCCCCCTTCCCTAAGATGCCTTCCTCCCTAACTTACAGCACCTTCAACCCCGTGATGCTCTTCCTCCACCTCTCGAATCTTAACCATCTTCTCCATTCTCCCGGAACCTCCGCTTCCTTTATATCACTCCAGCAGACCCGAGTCACCCGTTGATCCCCTTTCCCCAGGTCGTAACATCACTCCTTTTACAACCCCCACTTCTCGCCGTCCCTCCCCTCCTAATCCAGTGAATTGACCTTCCCTACGGCCTAAGAGAGATTAAAGTGAGCGCGAGTTTCCTCACTTGCTTTCATCACGTGAGGGGCAACCAGTCTGAGAAAAAAAAAATGGTTTCTCGTAAAACCATTATAGATGGCGTTGGGTAATACAAGTTTTTTTTCTTTCTTTTTTATGTTAGCTGGGACGGCACGGCTAGCTGAGGCCCTAATCAAGGGCATCCCATTCACGCTATATATACATACACTAGCCTGAGCCAGGTACCCATTTTTATCGACCAACCCCTAAGGGTGGATAAACAGCTGGGTTAACTGTGGTCCGACTGCCGTAACCAGGATTCGAACTTATGTGCTCGATCCTGGGCGGCCCGTGAATGCGTGACGGTCAGGAGCGCTAACGGCTACACCACGAGATTCTTCCTTAAAACATTCGAGAGCTACTCTGTTTACAACAGTAGTTGAGAGGGCGTTATTTTCCTGTCGAACACTCTCGTCACGGACAAAAGATCTCGCCAATATTCTGAATGAAGCACAAGAAAGATATAAAGTTATAAGAGTCACATGACTGAACGCTTTAGAATTTAATATACCGTCAATGTTGTTAATACATTACAGACAGATCCTTCATAACCAGAATAGTAAGGCTTTCAAGAGAAAAGGTGCAAAGACAGGAAGCGAAAGAGAGGAAGATAAGTGCATGATGCATGTCGGTTGAAGATGTCAGTTCGCCCCGGTGGCTTAGTCTTAAGAGAAAGTAAGATCATCACTCCTGACGCGGAGGATGTTCGAAGGTTTCCGGCCGCACTTAAGCTCTCCTTAACCCGGATGGTAATACTTTCTTGGGCGTCTGCTGTCTGCAACCCACTGGCACGGAGAGAGAAAATTTGGTTTCCGGACACCACCGCAATTCTAATGATGTTCTTTGTATTCATCGTCTCTCGTCTTCACCGACTTTGCAATACTTCAGGCATTTCAGCTGGGCTTCAAAACACGGGGAGAAGCGATCGAGGTCGTTTTGAACTGCCGGATATATATCAATGTGTGTTCAGCAGCGTAGCAGGGTCTCTCATGTGGTCATGGGTACAGTGCCAGTGTAGACAAAGCTACGAATTAATATGCTACCAATTCATTAAGTTCTTTTCTGTGTGAAAGTTTGAGTGTGTGTAATTATCTGTTTTGCACTGTACGGGGAGCGGGTTTTGCACTCGTGGGACCCCAACGCTATAACATTCTCTACTGCTAAGTGTCTTTTAATACGTCTGTATGCTATCCGCTGTGATCATTCTATTCCGTTGATCTACTACACTTGTGCTATATAAGTACTTCTTTACATCCTTCCTAACAAGTTTCTTCTACGATTTCAAATAAAAAGTTTGTGGTCAGATCATTCCTCACTCTTTTTTCTTCCACAGTGGACAAATTAAAAGGCGAACAGCTTTTCCTTGTAACTCAGCTATCTACATTCTGATACCATCTTTGTTGCCATCCTTTGGCCCTTCTCTATTAGTTCTCTGTGCTTCTTTACGTGCGGTGACCAAAGCTGAGATGCATATTCCTGTTCTGACCTCATATAAGATGTGAAATGCTGTTCTAATATTTGTCAGGAGACAGTTTATCTCTATTCTTCTCCTCACATGGGACTCTGGCGACAGATAGGGACGATGTCGACTCCTTCAGTTTCAGTTTCAATACTTTATTCCTTGACAGAGAAAATCGGGATCCTTAGTGCTGTCACTAGGTAACCCTGTACAATAATACCAGAGGCATCTTCAGGCAAGTGTCGCGAGTCGTCAACTCCCTAGTGTTCGTGTGTTGCACGATTCTGTGTATGCTTGCTTACTGCGAGTTCCAGCGAATATAAGCATTTGTTTTAGAAAAAGCAGTGTCCGGCTTTAAAAGCCTTTAGATGTTTCACTAAAAATAAGATTAACTGAAACAAAAAATTGGACTATACGGATTAAACGGGGATTATCTGCATATCCTTAATGCCATGGAATAAAAAATAAATGAAAATTAGAGAATATAATAATGATTACTCAAGCCTGTGCGCAGTTTTGAATGTATGCAAATTCTAGAGCGTAATCTCTTCCTTTAGTCGGAAAGATTAAATTCATTGCAATTTAATGCCATTACGACCCTGCACGGTGGGGACTGTGAGGGAAACAATTTTCTCTAATACACTTCCAGTCTAATTTCTCCTTGACATGCTGCAGTAAAAGGAAATTTCGCTCACTAAATGACCTGTCTCTGTGCTTTTGATAGTAATTAAAAAAACTGGACACCGTTTCACATGTATTCTATAACGCAGACAAAAAAAAGAAAAAATTGAGGATGGTTGACATAATCTGGAGTAAAATAAGTTTACACTAGTCACTGGTAGCTTACTTCATTTTTCTTTGATGACAAAGAGAGAAAACGTGAAACCGAGTTTCGCTTTTACATTTCTACGAAAGGTCGGTGGGAAGATCCTAGAGCAATTTAACGTTACCTGTTTGACAAATACAGTAAGATTATATTCTGTGACGGCTTCAGTTCCCAGTGGCACTTTTCTATCAAACACTGCGTTGAAGGGTTACCATGAACCCGCCCATGGTTTAGCGCTTATGATATTTTTGAAGTGATAAGTATGAATGTGAATTACATCAGCCCAAGATTGGTGCTTTTAAAACTATTGTGGCCAGACTGTCCTATTGGCCTCTGTAACGTTGTCCGGAGCTGTTTCCTCCATGGACGCTCCGACCTCACCATCTGATTTTAAGACGTCATGATTCGGGCTGAATCGACGAGACGCCGAAGAGTCGGTTCGTTTGCTGCCTCGTGAGACAAGGAAGGACTTTGAACTCATTCACCAACCCTGAACTTAGTCCTGTTTTGGTATTTATCACATCAGACTTAATCTAAGGTTCAAGAACTTACAGACGTGAACTCACGGATGTCAAGAGACTTTAGCTCAGTGTAAGAGTGTTTTTAGGGAAGTCTGTTACTGGGTTAACCGGAGTCGCGTGAAAAATCATGGTTCATGAACGATAAGAAATCGAGATGGTCTGGATCGTGTGAGGGGCTACTTCTCTAGGCTAAGCAGTGCAGCCTTCTTGCTTGACCAACTCCAGCTAATACGATCACAATGATGCTACACGCCACGACCCCTTTCATGGGGTTACTGCAGCCCTTCAGCTTTGCTCTTAAGCTAAGCTCCAAGTGTGAGGGAGCAGAATAAGGCGAGCTCCTCTGGGTTGCAAAGGTCCTCGCCGAGACTGTTCTCCTGTTCGTCCGTTTAAGATAATACAGCCTCACCAAGGGGGACTTTTCTTTCAGTGTTCAACCCCTTGTGGATTAAACCTCAGTAGCAGGCTGGACTATACACATTGACCACTTTATGACCCAGGTATAAACTGGCCTACGCCACTTCCAACCCTGTGGTTTAATCCTTCCTAAGCTGATATACACCCTGGTGCCTAGACACCAACGATCCAGCAAGTGTTTGTCCCATCAGTACACTGCGACCTAGGCTGGCAAGTGCAGGGTTCCGGAGTTCTCCTGCCTTCCAATAACGCCTGTGCAATTGGCCAGGCGATCGCCCTTGCAGTGTAAGTAAGGCTACACAGAGCTGTGGTGCTGCCACCTGTAAAGGTACGTATTTGATTCTATAGCTATTTTGTATCTATTGTGTGGCTTTGTGAGTAGGGAATCTTACGTTACATGGAATGTCGATGATCAGATCAAATTCTATGCCCAAAATCTTACCATTGTTACGTCCCCTGATTGTCCGAGTAGCTGGTGTTCTGGTGGTTCGGGTAATGAACAATACCCAACCAGCTCTCGACCCGCAAACACAGCTGTGTCGTGAATCACTAAGCCCGTAAACTTTATAGTGAAATGCCCAGATACCCATCAATTAGAGCTTGACAAAATGGAAAACATATATCACTGGAAAGCTATTGATATGTGAGCAATAAATATTGATGTAAGTAATTGATTGCAATAGACGAAAGAGAAACTTGATTTCCGTTCATCCTGGCACAGATGCTCTTTCTTAATGGCAGACAAGACAAATAAGAGGAGAGAATATAGCTAAACCATATTACCCGGTCTTGAAAGAAATCAATTCCTTCTAATTTCTCGCTAGATGAGTCGATTTTCCAACCTCTCATAAAATAAGTTACTCTGATCTAACAATTCTACTCTTGGTGCATGAATCAAAGGGTGAGGCCCACTGATCATTGGCTCTGGATCTGTAACGTGAATCTTGTGTTTGCCTAGGGTGGAACTTCGTTGTATATCTGCAGGGACATCTGAATGATACCTTAGCAAACATCTGACTTGAGTTTCCGTTTCCCCTGACACATTAGCATCGAAATTTACAACATCTTTCGTCTCTTACTCTCAGATGTGGATGTCTGCAGTAACTCAGTTGACCTTTGCGTACCTTCCTCCACAATCTGGTCTTATTCTTATGCACTTTAGTCTCCGGAATGTCATGTCTACTTTTCGTCATAGTCTTCAGCGTCCGACTGAACTTAACTCACTGCCAGCTGGAGGGTGAGTAGCAGTTGTAAGCTGGCGTATGAATAAAAGCTTAATCACTTCCTCCCTTACATTTGATGTAAACTGTTTTCCCTGATCAGGATACCACAGTTCTTGAATATACATCACCAAGGATTCTATCTTACAGGGGAACAGCCTTCGGATACCTGGATGCCTTGTCTACTACCTACGTACTTCAGTTTGTCATGCTGGTAAGATCGGACCCACAGAGTAGGCTCCTAGTGTCTGAAATGCTTCATTCATCAATGGACTACGATCTAGTCGCATTTTTTTCTAAACCTTTCGCTTCTGTCTACAAACTCCATAATGGTCCGCAGTATCTTAGTACATCAACTTGTGCCCCCTTACCAAAACATATGATACGATAATCTTCAGCTGTCTTCTAAGCTCCTATATGACCTCCATAAAACAGACTCATGGGCTAGTTGTAGCACCCTTGACTCCTGAACCTTGCTTGTACTAGTAAGTGATGTGCCTCTTCTCGTTTATCTGACACTGTTGTAAAAATATTTTTCTGCAACACACCCTTGGTACATCCAAATTCGGAATCATTATTACCTTGCACACTTGCCTCTGTTTCCCGTGCAACTCTCGCTAGAGTAGCATGTATACTCAGGGCTTTTCCGATGTTCCTCCAGCGTAACGATACCAAATAATGGCCTCGAAACAATAGTAGGGGGATAGCAGTTCGCTTGCTTCCCCTTTTCTAGCTCCTGGTTTCCACGGCGTATACTTCTTAGGCACGACAGCCGCATGAGAGGACTAGGGTCTGAAGGTATTCTACTATCGGAAGTTTACCTAAAATCAAATCGAATAATGGTTTACTCACGCACACCACCTCAAAAACTCCACTCAATCTTCTCACTAACTACTACGAAGCGATTTTCCTCATTTACTAACCCCGAGTCCCTCCAGTTTTCACAGGTACTTTATCACTGATTTTCTCATTCACTCACCCAATCAGTTCACTCATTTCCTCACTTCCCCTCTCGAAAGAAACACCGCAATCATATACATAGTGATTCAACAACTCACTCCACTCACCACATTTACACACTCCAGTCATCAAATCCACTCACAGCACGCAACATGGCACTCGAGAAATTCTGAGTACATGAAAAATCAAGTGCCGAATCGGTCCTTACCACTACACACTCACCCTATTTATAAATTCTCGCATTCGGAATTTCCATAAACCTCATATTTTACCTAACAGTAATTCTGTACGGTACAAACGCCCCGAAAAGTACAATAATTTCTCAAAAGTCTTTTCAGAATTCCAGGACCCTTTCCCCACATCTACCCATTGTGGTACCGAGACGCGGCGAGACGCCTAGCCTCTCTGGGGCACCGAAGTTATTGCGGTAAATAACGGGAGTAAATCGTAGTTCTGGTGTAAATAAATTACTGTAATTTCCCCCCCTTCTTCTCGCGGAGCAGTTTCCCTTGGCACAAAGTACCTCCCGGAGCGCGTTCCTCTGGCCAACTGCTAATAGACATGAAACCTATATGAAATATGCCGCTGTGTGTTCTTCCTGTTATACATACTATATATATATATATATATATATATATATATATATATATATATATATATATATATTTTTATATA
>JAYMFT010280086.1:0-24054 GCA_038088735.1 Panulirus argus | reverse complement strand
TTTCCAGGAATACTCAACAAACTTATACCTCTATAGTTTGAACACTCACCTTTATCCCCTTTGCCCTTGTACAATGGAACTATACATGCATTCTGCCAATCCTCAGGCACTTCACCATGACCCATACAAACAGTGAATATTCTTACCAACCAATCAACAACACAGTCACCCCCTTTCTTAAAAAGTTCAACTGCAATACCATTTTTTTTTTCATGCTTGCTGTTTGCCACTTTAGTGAGCTGGCACCAGGAACATACAAAGAAAAGGCCTCATTTGCATACATTCATTCTGGAGCTGTCATGTGTAATGCACAGAAGCTCCACAGACCAGTTCCATAGTTCCCCTGACTACTTTATGTACCCTGGTTCAGCCTGATGACAGCATGTTGACACCACCATATACCACATCACATCAGTTTACTCTTACTCCATCCCATGAGCATCTTTCACCCTCCCAAATGTTTAGGCCCCAGAGGGGCACCTGCAGGCCTTTTTCACTTCTTGCTCCCATCTCCTTCTTGGTGTTTTTCTTCCCCCTTACTCTCTCCACATCTGCCATATAGATCCTCTTTGTCAGTCTTTCTTAACTAACCCACTCGATATGTCCAAATCATTTCAGTATTCTCTGGATAGCTCTCTCAGTCACACTGCACTTAATACTACACCTCACTCTTACATTGTCATTCCTTTATATAATCAACCCACGTTTAAAAAAAAAGAAAAGGTGAATGCATGTGGTTAATAGAAAGTCATCTTGACAAAGCTATATCGTCTTTAGTGAACAAAAAGGAGTATAATGTTGCTGAGGAACTTTCTCTCCAAAGTTATCCATCATTTCCTTGTTCCTGATGGGAGATTAGCCTCAAAGCTATTTGAAGCCCGTAAGAGGAGTCCTTGGGTTGAATAATTAATGAAATTTATTACATATTTTTTGTACTTGTTACTATTTCCTGCCACAACAAAGTAATGTAAAGAAAAAGAAAAAAATATTCACTCACTAGCTGTCATATATAAATGCACTAAAATAAGAGCTCCCGTTCATGGTCAAATCCCACTTACCATTCCATGGTTTCATAAGCTCTGAGTTCAGCCCACTGATAGCATGTTTACCCCCTGTAATCCACAATGCTGTACCTGACACATACCTCTCACCCTCATAAATGCTTAGGCCCACTTAACTAAAAGCCTCTTTCACTCCATTCATTCATTTTCTGAGTCACACCATTCCCGTTGTTCTCTCCAATTCTGACACGTATTTCCTCTTAGTCAGTCTCTCTTAGCTCATCTTCTCTCTATGTCCAAACTATTTAAGCTCTCTGAATACTATTCTTGCAACCCTCTCCCCAAATTACACATTAATAAGAAAATTACCTTGACCCTACTTAAATGTGGTACTGATATGACCAGTGGACTTACGCTAATAATAAGCACATCTGTTGGGTATGTCATTGGCAGTAAATACATAATGGATTTTATGAGCTTATAGTTTACCGTCATTTCTGTCCATTTACTTTGGAAATAGGGGAAGGCATTAACTAAGGTACCCCATGCATACTACTTGTTTATTTCTTGAGCTGGAATTACCTTCACTTAAGATTTGAGAGCTAACCATACTGTCCTAGAGCAACTTTTCACAGTTGAATACTTTCTTGTTTCTTTCTTACAGTTAATTCAATTCTGGGTAAGAGTTTCTCTCTTTCACTGGATTCACTTCAAGTTATGTACTTGAAGTTAATACTAATTCAATTTAAAAGATTGTAGCACTCTTTTAAATTTTGCTTGATCATTTTCTTTTATCACTGCATGACTGTACAACAATTCATTTTTATATTCTTCTTGAAATATACAAGAGAATTTGAACAAATCATACAGAATGAAAATCTAAACATTTAAATGTTTCATTATGTGGTCTGTTTTACACAAAAGAATCATTTTTAACAATAAACTGAGCAAAGCATCAAAAGGGTTACAAAAATTATGAAACTGCCCTCATACCACATAAAGGATGATGTAGTACTAAATGTGAGCCTCGTCACGCTACTTATTGTAGCTAAAAGGTGGTGCACTGAACTGCATTTGTCCATTCCCCTGCAAAGAAAATAAGAGGCATTAAAATACTCATGTACTAAACCTGTGTGTTAAGGGCAAACACAAATTCAGATTCTAAAGATATTTACAATACAGAAAAAGCAAAGGATTATAACATTGTGTAATGTAATCTGGGAGTATCACGACTTTCAAATGGCAGTGCTCCAGAGATTTTTAGGGTAAAGCCCCAAGAAACTTCAAAATTTTTACAAAGTTTCTTTGCAAAACAAGCATGCATGAAATAATGAAAAAATTCAAGCATAAACCAAAAAAGTGCAAATGTCAGAGCACGTTCATCTCAGATAACTGGGCATCTCTGCCCTCTGCAGCATGCAAGATGGGATTTTGGGACCTCATTTCTACAAAATCAACTTAAAAAAAAAAATGCCTGTCTGCCCTTGATCTACCCCATGGAAATGGGAATGAAGCAGAAAATTAGACAGAGAGACTGATATACAGTATGATAATCAAAATAGTTTTATCAAAAACTAATACTAAAAAGGTGTTTTGTTTTGAATATCAATATACTTTCTCTCTGAGACAGCACTCTGCAAGCCATGAAAGCATGCCCAGAATGGAAAAGAAAACTAGAAAAAAAATCTGAACCAAGAGGACAGTATGACAAGTGTTTACCTTAATGGTTATCCTGTAGCACATTAGTAATTTTCTGTCTCAAAGGTGGCAAGCTATGTAAGGTAAGTCTTCATGGATATTTTGATGTGTAGGATATTGTTTCTCTTTACAAAACCCAACCTTCCATGACCTAAAGAATGGAAGCCCCACCTCAGAACTGAAGCATCAATCCAAACCATGAAAGAAGTCAGAGCATCTGTCTAAGGAATAGTCATTCAAAGATACCTCATATCTATCCACTAGACTAGAGGGTGGAGAAGATTTTGGGGGTGAAGCTTTCTCCAAGTCTCTAATTAATGCTAGGGAGGCTTTGTTTTCCCAGAGGATCACCTCTTTTTGACCTGCAACCTCACCATGTAATTGCACCCACTTTCAAAACTGAACTTTCCCAATGGGGCTATGGTAAATGTTAAGGCTCTTTAGCCTGGGCCTGATCCATTGAAGAAAAAGAGATTTTTTTCTTTCTTTTTTGGGGGAAAGGACCATCTAAAGCACAAACCTCTTCCTACCCAAGGGGAATCACTTTGAACTGCCATACTTGTACTTGGTTTTCTATTCTAAAGGCCAAGAACTCCTTCTGGGGTGAACTGGAATGTGACAGTAATCTTCCCCAAGGTCCAAAATTATTTCCCAGTTGTTAAAAAAAAAAAAAAAAAAAAAAAAGATGTACTGTCTCTTGTCTCCATTCTTACCTTGCCCTCATCTCTGCATGGAATAGATAAATGTTCGATGGCTAAGTTCACACTCTCCAAGTGAAGTCTTCATTAACAGAATCCTCCTTTAGATGGGGAGAAGTACTTTAATACAAAGATTAGATATCTCACCGGAGAGACTCATTAATCTTTCCTGAACAATAATGAAGAATGATGAGCCTTTAAACAGCAACTGGGATAAAAGACTTCATTTGCTATTCAATTTGGGAAGGGATGAAACAGTTTTAATGGGAACTGGATCTTTCTTTCTTAAATGGACAATGCTGAAGAAAATCCAAAATAAAGTAAGCACTCTCACAGAGTAAAAGAAAAATCACAGAATATGGCAAAGGGAAGGGTCTAAAGGTTTTGATCTGATGATGTCTTCAGATTCCTCAACCATATGGAACACTGAAGGACTGTTATGAAAGTCATCCAATGAAAAAAATAAATAGTTCTGGCAACTGAAAAATAAAATGTCTTATTTCAAAATCAGTATTGGTTAATTTGGTTATTTTTCAGATATTATCAAAGAAAACTGAAATCAACTGTCAAATTTCTGTAAAGGCTTGCTTAGCATCATATTAAAATGCATATTTAGAAAGCAACTGAAACCAAGCTCCCCAAGTGCAGATGTCCAAGTTATAAGTAACATCAGGCAAAAACTGAACTCCTTAAGATCTTTTGGGATTAGTTGAAGGCTCTTGTTCTTTGGAATGGAAAACTGAAACTTTTCCCACTGGTACACCAGAGAATTGTGGATCTTTGATTAAAACTAGTTGAAGAAGTTTAGGTTTCCTACGATTACTAGTTATGTGTGGATGAAGTGACTTTAATGTTTAGGAATTAGCTTTATCAGAGGACTGGTAAGGATCTCCTTTTGCTTTAGGCGAAGGGGTACCTGTAGACCAATGAAATTAAGACAAAAACAGTCCAGGATGCCAAAAGGTGTCATATCCAAATGTTCTGATAACTGGATGAGTGAAGAACTAAGTCTGTACTCTGTCTGGATGAGATTTGTGGTTCTAAACCCAAACTGCTGTATTTATTGTAATGAGTCCAGTTAAGAGACAATGGCAATCTTCTGTTGTTCATTCTTAATATGGTGTACACTTATGATGTGCTTAGCATACTGAGGTAAGATCTATCTATCTATATCTCTGATGCCCATGCCCTTTGGGAACTTCCTCAAGGAGGTGGCCATGGCAAAATGAGTCTCCATAACTGCTGACCTTCAGTGCTTGTTCATTGCCTTTAGTTATTCATCCTTAACAAGCCAATAGCAGAGGCAGAGGGCAACTTTAGTTCAGTGTTTTTCGAGGCTTCTACCTTAAATTCCTACCAACTACGTCTACCTATTATGTCTACCTTATATACCTGCCTAATGTTAAACCTACTGCTTCCACTAATGCTCCCAGCTAACACTCCTACCTACTACTTCTACCTAATGTTTTTATCTAAAGTTCTAGTCTAGCATTCCTTCCTACTACTGCTATCTATTGCTCCAACCATTTTGCCAAAAGGCAGCTAGTGCAAAGCACTCACCACAGTTAAATCTAGAGTTGCAAAGAATGAGTTGTGAGAGTCAAATGTTGTCAATGTTATTTGTGACAAGCAGAGAGTGTATGTTTATGGAGAGAAAACCAAAAGTCCACATGTGGGTGAAGCAGAAAGAAGACAGCTACCTGGGTCAAAGGAGCCCAACTTGAAAATCACAGAAGTGCAGGCATACTATGCAGCCATCACTAACCCTCCCAATACCCAGTTGGGTAATACCAGTAATATACCTGCCTTGGCAGTGGCTGGAAATATATTGGAAAAATATTATGAAAGGTAAAAAATAAGACAACAGTAAAACTACATGAGCAACTCACCAATGGGAAATTAGGTGCACCTGTTGGTGGGTTGAAATTATGTGGTGGATAATTGACAGCACCTGCTGGGTTATATGGTGGTCTTGCATCATTCTGTGTTTGGCATGGTTCACAGTTAGCTGGTTCTGGTGGTGCTGTGTTCTGAAGTGCTTTCATTATATTAAATTTGATATTTGCCTCGTGAATCAGCTGTAGGAGAGTTATATAATTAGAAAGACATATATATAAGTACAGAGGTATAAGTATATATAAACAGCACTAGATTAACCTCTAACAAGGTCCAGGTATTAAAGCATGCCTGGGGAACTTTTGCCTAAGAGTAGACACGGTAGCAAATGGAATTATGGGAGATGAAGAGAGCCACAGATACAGTGATGATAGTTGTAAGTGCATTGAAGAATGTGTGGGAAGAGAGCACACTGTCTCTGAGGGAAAAGATGAGTATGTATGATCCCATTGGTGATGTATGGATGTAAGGTGAGGGCCCTAAATAATCAATAATGGAAGAGGGGGAACATGTGGGAAATTATATATCTGAGGACAATATGTGGTTTCAGGAGGGTTGATACTGTTAGAGCTTTGGTAATGAGAATGGCTGAGAAAGATGAAAAGGGTATACTGAAATGGTTTGGATATACAGAGAGGATAAGAGTGGAAAAGATGACATGACTAAGAGGGGGTTTCATGTTGAAAGTTGGGAGAACAAGAAAGAGGGTAAAAACCATGGAGGAAGTGGGAGGGTGGAATGAAAGATGCTTTGAGATACTAGGGCTTGAACATGCAGAGAGGTGTGAGGTATGCATGATGCAGATTGAATTGAATTGATGTTATATATAGGGGGCAATGTATTTTCAGTGAGCTGAACCAGGGCACATGAAGTGGTCAGATGAAACCACAGAAAGGTCTGTGGGGCCTGGTTGTGGATAGGGGGCTCTGGTTTCAGTACATAATACACACGACAGCTAAAGAGTGGATATGAGTAAAAGAAGCCATCTCTTTGTATGTTCTTGGTGCTACCATGCAAACATGAGAAACAGCAAAGGTATGAAAAGAAATTAAAAAATAATGACAATAATAGTAATAATTCTTTTCATACTTGATCGCCATTTCCCAAGTTAGCGAGGTAGTGCCAGGAACAGATGAAGAAAGGCCACATCTGCTCACATCCATTCCTGAACTGTTGTGTAATGCAGCGAAACCACAGATCCCTATGTAAATCCAGGCTCCACAGAACTTTCCGTGATTTACCCCAGATGTTTCATATGCCCTGGTTCAGCCCATTGACAAAACATCTACCCCAGTATACCATATCACATCAATTCAGTCTATCCCATGCTAATCTTTCAGGCCCCGAGCACTCAAAATCTTTATCACTCCATCCTTCCATCTCCAATTTGATCTCTGTGGTGTCCTTGTTCTCTCTGCTCCTGACACATATATCCTCTTTGTCAACTTTCCTCACTCATTCTCTCCAAATGTCCAAATCATTTCATAATAATATTAATAACAATATTAATAAATAATAAATAAACAAATAAGTAAATAATAATAATAATAATAATAATAATAATAATAATAATAATAATTTTTTTCATACAAATTCGCCCTTTCCCGAATTAGTGAGGTAGCATTAAGAACAGAGGATTGAGCCTTAGAGGGAAAATCCTCAACTGACCCCTTCTCTGTTCCTTTTTTGGAAAAGCAGAAACTGGAGGGGAGGATTTTCAGCCCCCCGCTCCGTCCCCTTTTAGTGGCCTTTTACGACACATAGGGAATACATGGGAAGTATTCTTTCTCCCCTATCCCCAGGGAAAATAATAATAATAATAATAATAAGGCGAATATGCATGAAAAAAGAATAACAAAAATAATAATAATACAGAAAAACATGAAACATAAATGTATCCAAACATGAAAAACTTGAAATCATCACCTCAAAAAACAGATTATATATATAATTTTCTTGAATCAAAATTCTTTGATCACTTGCACATACGTGAATTCATATTCAAAAAGCATATTGTGAAAGCCATAAATGAGCCACTGTAAACTAAGGTAAAGACTTTGTTTAAGGGAAATGGATATTAAAGTTAACACCATGGCAAGAATTCAGGCTCTTTTGT
Source organism: Panulirus argus (assembly GCA_038088735.1). Lineage (NCBI taxonomy): Eukaryota > Metazoa > Arthropoda > Malacostraca > Decapoda > Palinuridae > Panulirus > Panulirus argus. The sequence continues at coordinate 16,645 of JAYMFT010280086.1, read as the reverse complement.
ACAACATACTATCAAGCTAAAATACACAAGTAAAAGTATCTACCCTATTCATATAACAATAACTATCTATATCTTTGATGCTTGCTCCCTTTGAGAACTCCCTTAAGGGGGTGGCCATGGTAAAAGAGTCCACAACTGGTGAACTATGAACTATACTTACAAGAACAGCATTGGGATCTCCTATTTTCTGGTGGTACTCTTTCAGAGACTTCATTAGCACCGAGATAACATCTGATGCAAGTTTTGCATCATTCTCACTCTTCACACAGCAGTCAGCCTAATGAAGATAAGTGTATTAACATAAAGCTCATAAGTATGTTTGAAGTACTAAATTAGGTAAAATATGAGAAAAAGAATGACAGCCATCTTTTAACACATGTAACCTTAACATTTAATTTCAATGAACATTTTTCTGCCTAAATTTGATTCATACTTTGCATAGAACCCTCCTTTACTTTAGAAAAATGTAACCCCTCATTAGCTTTGGCACATTTGATAATTTTTTACAAAATTAGTTTTGAGAGAGATGAAATTCCTCTCTGCTTTGTGGTGTGATGGGACTGAAATGATTGAGAGAAAACAAAATATCAGACAACCAACCAGGTTACAGTCATTCTGGAGCCACGTGGTAAAACAGCATCACATTTAATGATAATGTGATTATACCACACTCATTCCAGCTGTAAACACTAAAGGCATTTGACTGAATTCCTGAGGGACCTTGAATTCAATGACAGGATGGGTGGGACACATTCTATATCCCATCGCACAGTAAAGCAAAAATAGGCCTCCATCAAAACTTATGTTTTGCTCTTAGTGCAACATTAAGAAGGCTGATGCCTCAAACTAACTTAGCTGAGCTGCTAAAGGGTGGTGGCCATTCTAAATACATTATACTGCATAAAAGACCCCCTACATAAAGAGAAGAAAATGTACTGACTTAAGGACTTGGTACAAAATCCTAATTATCCTACGGAAAAGGCAATTATCCTATTAAATAAAAGCACCAGGATTAAATAAACCCAGTCCTCTTATTTTGACAGCAGAGAGTGCTCAAGAAAGTAGTACTATCAAGTGCTCAGAAGAGTAAGAATATTAAACTGAAGAGATAACTACTGGAGAAAAGTAAATAATTGTACTTAAGTTTCACCTGTCTTGACAATGATTACCATATAACTGAACTAATTCTACCATGAAAATTAATGTTCAGGTGAGACAATAAGGCTGCCCCTATTACCAAAGAGAAGGGCAGTGAGGCAATATCATATCAAACAATGGTATTCTTTATATGTTGACCATAAATCTATGACTGACTTCACAGCTACTTAAAAGTTCAAGCAAAAATCAGACCCCTTATGATAAAATGTACTATAGAATTTCAGCTAATACAATCAATCTAACAGTTTTCAGCATTATTATTACACAGATTACAAAAAAAAATTTCATTTCATTCAATGCTGTCTCAACTGATGCAGTTTCCAATTAGAAAAATAGGTTCTTCATCTGAATACCTTATTCCTCAAATTTTTCTTCACTCTCCCTACCTTATCACACCAGAACAAGCTTACTGACTTAAAGCTAATTCTTAATGGCGCTAAGAACAACTACTGATAAATACATATCAAGTTATGGCAAATTAAGGACTTTTCTCTGACTTGAAAATTCATAGTTGATTTGGTAATACTCTTATCACATCTAACACATGCTTGATCCAAATGAGACTCAAGCAAGACTTTACCATGTTATAGACAGCTGATTAATATTTATATTCATTTGAATCTAATTAACCTGTAAACAGCTGTATTTCCTCACCAGTTCATCCCCTAAAAAAAAAAATCCTTTAAGAATATGCCTATATTGTACTTATGAAGAAAATATATAAAAAATGAGTATTCTTTCCTTTGTGCTGGTGTGGGAGGGTGCTGACTGGATTGAGACGGGCACATGCCATGGATGCTTTTATGCATGTAATTTTACATTAATTTTGTTTTTTATGGGTGTGATTTAATTCTATATACACCTGATAACATTATCCAATTTATGATAATTTTCCAATGCTTGATTTCATACTACACACATTTCAAAACTATTTTTACAAATTTCAAAATCTTTTACATGTTAAACATGTTTTTTCACATTTTTATTTCATTTACAAGAAAGAACTTTATTTACAAGAATAAATGAACAAATAACTTTCTTTTCACTAATAACACCAAAACTGTTTCTTTAACTTTAAAACTAACTACAATGGTGAGTGTGCACACATGACATCATGCCCAACTGAAAAATATGCAGTATCGTTGATGTTCTGTAAGTAACTTAGATGCATTATATTTTACAAAGCTGAGGCAGTAGGCTCCTAGTAACATCAATGGGTAATAGGTGGAAGCAAACATCAGCTGGAATTTTAAACTGTCAAGAAAAGTTAAATCAACATATAACAAGGGGAGCCATTCTATAAGGACCATCACATGATGATGGGAGCAGATTAAGGGGTAACTGACATTGTTTTATTTTTCATTATCTTTAAAAGTATTATAAGAGAGTCAGTGTTAACATGTAATTGTTTTATCTTTCATTATCTTCAAAAGTATTACAAGAGAGTCAGTATTAACTTGTGATATCTAGTTGTATACAATATGAATGTTCAATCTCTCATGAATATGTCATATTGATATACATCAAGGAAAATTACCTTAATACAGAAAAAGAGCGAAGTAAACAAATCCACAGTAAGATTATGATATTCAGTTCCATTTAAATATTCAAAGGTCACTGTCATCATTTACTGTTAAGTGTGTCTCAAACACTTATTGTCCACAAGAAATGGATACACCATTACAGTACTCTGGTGCTGCTATCTGCTCAATGGTTAGAATACTGTACTTTTTCTTTCATACCACTAGCATCACCATACTTATCACTGGATCTTGTATTTCTGTTGGATGATGTTACATGGGCAAATATACAGAAATACTAGGGGGAAAGCAATGTACAAAACCATTTTAAATTCAGAACAGAGCAAACTAAGAACTGTGAAGGCAAGCAGATGCCTGGGCTACAACAGCACTCAGATAACAAAGTAGCAAGTTCCACAAATATGAGTATCATTCCACCAAGCTCTTGCTTGTGCTGAAGTATGGGAATTACTGAGGCATGAAATGCTGGAATACAGGTGTTAGAGAGCACATACACAGCTACCCTCTCAAACCAACAGGGTTACATTCCTGAAAAACTGGTTGCTATGTGAAATGTTATATGAGCAACTGGAACCCATTATATAATGGGAGTTAAGTTCCTGGGTACCACTTTCAACATCTAACTCTTCAGTAAAGCATACACATGCTACTTACCACAGAAGTACATCAGTTAATTTACATGATATTTAACCCTTAAGCTATGACATACCAGTACAGTGGTCCACTATGAAGGCTGCAACATGCAATTAGGCTACCACAGATTTTAGCAGTATTATTTTAAATTCTCAGCTGATGTATAATTCTACCTCTTATCAACAGATGTCCTCAGTAACCTAACAACATAACAAATATCACACATTACAGACATTCACAGAGTGTAATTGCATCAAGAGGGCAGGAACTCAGATTTACAATGCAATACTGAGGTCTATAAAAGAAACAATTCAGGAACTCAGATTTACAATGCAATACTAAGGTCTATAAACGAAACAATTTATCTTCTAACAGTGTTCCATTTTTGATGAAAATAAGATTATTTTTTCAGTTATCTTGCAAAGGATTCTACCACATGTTCGTACTGACTACTTCTGCTTAATGCTCCTGCCTAGTGTTCCTACTGTTCCTACAACCTAATGCTTCTACCTAAATGCCCATACCTACTACTTCTATCTATTGCTCCCACCATTTTGCCAAAAGGCAGGGCTAGAAAACAGTGCTCACCACAAAAAAATCTAGAGGTACAAAGAAAGAGCTGTGTGAGTTAAGTGTCATCAAGAATGCCAGAAGTCCACGTGTGGGTGAGACAGAAAAAGACAGCTACCTAGGTCAGGGGCATGCAAATTGAAAATCAATGAAGTGCTGTCACTATGCAGCTGTCACTAACCCTCCTGATACCCAGGTGGGTAGTACTGGTAATATACCTCCCTGGTCAGTGGCTGCCTATCAACTAATACCTATCATATGGGATGTGTAAAATCATAGATGAAAATATTATATGGTGTGCAATGTATTTAAAATGAAATCACACCAATAAAAATCCCATAATCATCTAATATTTATATAAATAAGGCATATCTATGCCACCAGCCAGGGATCTTCCCATCAACTCAATACCATTCCACACTAATATAAGGAAAAGTATACTACATTGTTGGAAATTTTCCTCAGTAACATATGATACAGGTACTACATTGTTGGGAATTTTCCTCAGTAACATACGATATAATGTGTAAGGAATGTTTTTTTCAAACTGGATGAATGTCATTTCAGATGAATGACACTATTTTAGGTTCAGTGAAAACTTACCAGAAAAAAATGGTGACAAGATCTTGAAGTAGATTGAGGATTACTAAAAGTACTTATAAGTGGGAAAATCTTGACTTACGAAGAACTAGTCATGTGAGTTATATGTTGTCAAATATTATGTGTAAGGTGAAGGGATTATATGCTTATGGAATAAAAGCTAGCAGCTCATGTATGGTATAAGCAGAAAGAAAAGACAGCTACTTGGGAAAAGGGAGTGAAACTTGACACCCAATGAAGTGATGGCTTGCTGCACGGCCATCACTAACTTTCCTGATACCCAAGATGGGCAATATTGGTAATATGTCCCTGATTAGTGGCTGTCTACAACATACTACCTGAAAGAGGGAGGAGCACTAAGCTACTCTGCATCACCACCTCAGAATTAGCTAATTCAGTAAATGTTTCAACTACAGGTGGAGAAGGACAAGTTTCTAATGCATTTTGGAAAAAGCAGTTCAATTCAGGTGTGTGGCATGCCTATCTCTCTCTCTCTCTCTCTTTCTTTTTCTCAAAAGCTTCCTGTATCTTCAAGAAGCATCTGTAATCACTTTAAAAAGCATGAAGGCACATTTACTTTAAGACACTAGGCATGAGCTGAAGAAGTGTGAATGATGTTGCAAAGGCTGTATGCACAGGATTTTCCCCATTTCATTGGGAATGAAGTGATGATAATCCAGATATTTAGGCTGAAAAAGTCAGAACAATTCCAAATGAATCAAATAAAATCAAACAAAATAAAAAGCAAACTATCATATTTAAAAAGACAGGTTTTTTTCACCACTTCCAAAATTCTTAAATACTTTCCTTTGTCTCTTTTTTCTTTTCATTAACCTCTATATTTCAATTAAGGCCTGGCCTTGATGTGGACTTTTGTCTGTGACTGGAGCCTCCAACGTAAAAGAAAAAAAAAAGGCTTAGCATCAAAACAAAGTCTACAGTCACAGAAGTACTGTGGCAGGTGACCTTGATACTGTCTCTGGAAACACTAGTTGTCAATGTACAACAAAGTAATGGTACTTAAAATTCATGCCATGGAAAACCCATGAATAAAAACACTGATACTCATCTGACATCTTTCAATGCTGTAAATAAATGTGGTCACAACAAGCCAACATCAAGAAACAATCAGCCAGTTAGAACACCCCTAAGGAACAAGTGAGAATGAATGGTTGAGGTTAATGGCTTGGCACCACCCAATTTTGCAGTGAAATAACAGGCCTGGGCAGGTTGCTGTATGGTTGTTCAATCCTGTGAATGAGCATCTGTTGGCCTCATGTTTTACAATGGTCAAAAGGGGGTAAATCCTCATGGATGCACCTTATTTTGAGAGGTAAAATGTCTTAACCCTTCATCAAGCAAGTGCTCTTTCTGATGAATGAACAGACTTTATGGGAATATGGATCCCAAGTTTCAGTTTAAACTATCTTAGCACCATATCTAACATACCAGCCTCTTGACAAGGACTCCAGTGGGCCCTCCAGAGAGATTTTCTTGAGGTCCTGATGCTGCAGGATTGGACACAGGTGAAGCAGGTGGAGGACTGCGGCGGCCATAACGATCCAAAAGGCTTTGGTCTGAGTCACCTCTAAGTAAGGATACATTCATTAGTTATATAAAAAAAAAAAAAGTTTATAAGAGAACAATGATTACATATCTAACCTTATATATACAACTATGGTTTTGGAGGTTCTTCTAACCACATGGCTTGATTTGAAACAACTCACTCAGGCTGTTTGAGGATACAGACTGGAAGAATACATGTCCTCCACAACCTGGCTAAAATGGCAGATTTTGAGATCCAGGTCCACTTTACAGTTCTCCACTCAGGTGTCCATAATCTTCTAAGAGTAGTGGACAATGGTTTTAACATCTGGGCCCCAAATGTTTATACTGTCTCTTTTGCATGTCACCTTAATATTAAAGGTAACTTTTAACAGCCTTCTATTCTTGCTATGCCAAAAAGGTACTATTTTTGAGTGAAAAATGAAAATGCCTCAAGGATTGTCAATAAGTAAATATCATCTCCCCATCTGTACTCTAGGAAGCAGTCTCAGTGCTTTCAATGCTTTTCAGTACTGTGAAAGATCTTTGTACATTTTCTAGCTTAGCAACTTTTCCTGCCTTGAAAAGTGATCTTAACAGCTAACAGTATTCTAGCCTGGAGAGTATAAGTGCCTTAAAGTGTGTCATCATTGGTTCCGCTCTCTTGTCTTGAAGATCTGCAAATTCCAACCAGTCATTTTTTGAAGAGGTACCGACTGTTATGCTGTGTATACTGAAGGTATGACAGTCAAACATAACTACTCTAAGGTCCTTTAAACTTTTCTTCCAAGATATGATTACTGTGGGTGAAATCCAAATGCTTTTTGCTCCCAGGTTTCTCTTTTTGCATAATCAAGATGATAGCACTGCAAAAACCACAATCAAGCAGTAGTTGAAATTTGGTCATAATTTGAGATCCAGACCTCACTGTCTATGTAATCTTTTAAATCAATCATGAAGGAGATTACATTTCTTGTTGGTAAGTTATTGAGAGAATTTTCAGCCAAGTCTTCCCCTGCTTTATTCCAACTGCTGTGGTAGTTGACTATTTTGTACTACAATTATTTTCAGTGTCCCCAGTGCCCTGAACAGGGCAGAGGGAATTATTCTTTTCACTGTGACTTTCTTCACTTGTTCCCATTTTTCTGCCAAAATAGGTTCTGATCTATACTTGACCTGAATCCTGATAATTAAACTGTGGTTATACTGCTCATCACAAGATTTACATTAAGCAGTCCTTCCCACATAGTAAGCTTGATGACATACAATAAAGAACTTACTCTTAAACATTAAGGCAAAATAAGCCTTTATTAAGTATGTAAATGTCATTTTCCAGATATTAAGCTGTCTTGTAGTGATCTCATGACCACCACATAGAACTGCATCAAATATCCATGGACATTTGACCTTTTTTAATATGATGCTTTTAGGAAAATAATATTCTCAATCATTTAGTGTTATATTCCATGTCCTGGTACACATGGGAACAGGAAGTAATGTCCTAAATTCAGAGACAGTAAGTACTATACAGATGATGCTGGAAATGAAGATTGACATGACACTGAATTTTGGCAGCCTGTTACAGTACCTGGCTCAGCTTAGATCAGTGTCATGTTTCTCAGAATTGAGATGATTGACTCATTTCAATACGTTATTTTAGGATAATATTATACTCTACTGTTTAGTCTTTCAGTTATATACTATTTTCATTAATATTCCATGTCTTGGTACACTAGAAAGCAGGAACTAATGTCTTTAATTCAGAGACAAGATGCACAGATGATGTCGACAGTGATCCTAGATGTGACAATGAATTTTGACAACCTGTTATCTGGTTCAGTTTAGATAAATGTTGGTGACACTCTCAAAAACACACTAGAGAATCAGGTAATCAGCAGTATCCTGCATGAATAAACTCATATGGTGATGAGGTGCTTATAATCTCAAAAAAAAGACAAGGCAAGGAGTAAGAAGGAGAAGTCCTTGTTAGCTCTCAAAAATCAGCCATACAGACAACAGGCCTGGTGTCTCACAGTCAGATCCTAATGTCGAATGCACCAAGGATGCTTCTGTTGCTTGCCCTGGTTGCAGTAGGATCCCTTTTACAAAAGTAAGCATCATCACTATTGCATCACCACTATTTTTTTAATGTTCCTTCTAACATTTACACACAAAATGTACTAGTCCATTTCCCTTGCCTTAAACATTCTCAAAAATATTGAACAACTATTCGTAGATGTGCTTCAGTTTTCATCTGGGCAACCTACTTTTGGTAAGACCCTGAAAGGCTCAGGTAAACTTCTTTTGATGGGATGTTGAGGTGCTCATCATTATGCAACTGCATGTGAAATTACATGACAGTGCATCAAACAGAGAATGAGGTAAACTCATACCTATAATTTAACCAAGTGTGGCTGAACACAGATATATGCATGCAGACACAGACATTAATGCCGAGGATATTTAAAGAGTTCTTCTCTCATTCACAACAGCAAACTAAAAACTGCAATGACTATTACCTGAAAAAAAATTAAAACAATATTTTCAGCATGTTCAAATAACCATGAACAGCTGAATGTAATGTCCCATAAGGAACACAGTTGTCAAAGATGGCACCTCTTACTGAACATCACACAATCAGCACTGATTCAACGTCTGATGCTTCTGTTGTTTCAGGATGCATTGGTTTGCTTAATGACAAAACAGTAACAACAGCAGTGACAAATAATTATGTTAAGGATGATAATCAGAGGTGTAAAATCTTGAGCCCTACAAAACTGAAGAAGTCTCTCTAAATAATCATTTGTCCTATCCAGAATGATAAAGTATTCTCCATCAGTAAATCAATCATGTCAAACTTGTATTTGTGACCTCTTCAAAAATATTTTATCCTTCATAAATTCAATCATGTCAAACTTGATTTTGTAATATCTTTTAGAATATTTTCTCCATCATAATATTAGTCATGTCAAACATGTATTTGTAACCCCTTTTAAAATATTTTCTCCAACATAAAATTAGTCTTGCCAAACATCTATTTCAAAACTCCTTCAAAAATTATTCTCCATCATAAAACTAGTTATATCAAACTTGTATTTGTAACCTTTTATAAAACATTTTCTGCATCAAAAAATATGTCATGTCAAAGGAGAGGTACACCATAAGAGTACTAAAACCATATGACCCAACACACATATGTACTTGGTCACCATCACCATGCAACTTATAAGATATTATGCACTATTTTGTTGGACTGCACAGTACAGTGTACAAAGATACTTTCTGTACTCTGTACTGTAAGCTAATGCCAAGTCCAGTTCAGTACAATATCTAATGATCTATGTACCTAAAAGCAAGAACAAAGTGCTGCCAAATAAGTCAGCTGTAGATACTTGATGACAAAGTTATGGTCAGGAATGACCACACACATCTACAGTAATATATCAACTAAAACACACACACCCAAGGTTACAACCTCGACCTACAACAAATATTCATACTAAGCTACAAAAAATCTCCAACTTCAACAAGCACTTGAGACTGAGTTCTTCTAATGCTGGCAGATACCTGCACCAATGGAGTGACTGGTTATGATGTTTCACATATTCTTATGAGAATGCCACAAGTAAAGCCATTAAAACTAGCAAAAGACAACATCTGAGCCAACAACTACATATGTTTATCACTTGTGACTGTGTTAATGTTTTTTCTTAATAGTAGCCAATATGTTACAGGAAAAAGCATGCCTCAGTATTGTCCCTCTCAGATAAACTGAAAAATACAGTGTAGGAAAACACATAAAAATAAATATGGGATCCTTAGTTACCTGTAGACCTAACTCTCAGAGATGGAAGTTTATTGTATGAGGGCATGACAAAAGAAGTGAAATCCACAGCTTTGCCTTTCAAAGAACTAAGGAGATATCAAAATGGACTAGTGGCTGGTCTTCATAAACAACTGGTGAGAAGCAGCAGCCAAGCACATGCTGCAGGTCCAGGCTTTAATGACTGTGATAAAAACAGATATCTCATGAAAACAATGGCCAAAATAATACCTGAAGAACAGAAAGAAGGCAACAACACTATAGTGGTTGAAGAGGGATGGTTTTAGAGAGCTGATAACAAGGCTTTGATTCTACCCTGACTATGATGGAGGTGGAAGAAGAACCATCCCAGATATGCAATCAATACTCCAAACTGGGGCAAACGAGACCTCTGTATATATAGAAAAGCTGGTTATAAAAAACAAGACAGCCACGCAATGCCCCCAGCTTTAGGGAAATAATTTTGACTCATTATACAAGGTTTCCACTACAGAACAGAAAGTAAGGTTATGCTAAACATACTTACATTATTGCTGGGTTATATTATTGTGTTCAAAAATTTACTGGTACAAAATGAGAGATTTAGGAAGGTATATGGGTGGAAAATGTATTTTTTTTGCATTATTCCCCTCTCCAAGATGCTTTAACAGTTTGAATCAAGAGAGGAAATATCTTCAGTACAGGAAAAAGAACAAGTATATTTGTCAGAAGGGGAGGGAGAGTGAGATGAAGAATTGTAAACATAAGAACAAATAGAGTCCAAGGTTGAAGAAAAGTCATTTATGAAGAGGAGGAGGAGGGTAGGTAATAGAATAGAGCCCTGAAGGATGCCAGGATAGAAGGGAGAATTCACTTCATTAATTACTGACTTGGACATATTATAGAGGAAGTTACTCTATTAATCATCAATTCTATTCTATACATGCTTTGCCAAATCTAATCAAATTAGTCACTTCCAAATTTAGTTGCAAGATTTTCTGGGCAAATAAAATTATTATTTCCAACTGAAGTATTACCAAAGCCCATCTACAGCTACTCTGACTTAGGCTAGGTTGATGAAGTGTGGTCAAATATCAATTTTCAAAACATGAGGTTCCAAAACCATACTGGTGGAAGGTATAGCAGCCACCACCATTGATCCAGGCTAAAATTATGGTCTGCTGGCACTAGCACTTAACACTGCCAGTATCAATGGTGTATTTACCGGCAGACTATCTCTAGATCATTATCACTCTACAAACATGAGGAGAGGAATTACATAGACATAGATACATAGATCCAAGGTCCAAGCGAGCTGACTGGCCTGAACACTACTTGGAAAAAAAAAAAAAAAAAAAAAAAAAAAAAAAAAAAGAGTCCCCTTTAAAAGCGATAGAAAAAAAAAGGATGGCTAAGCAAAGGCTTTTTCTCCACCCTCCACTCCCTCCAGCACATGCCGGATGGAAAACAGGCAGAAAAAAAACTTCCAGGATTAACATACAGATGGAAATTTTTATAGGAAAGTCATAACGGAGAATGAACATGAGTATGTCACACATCCCATCACCAAAGACATGCATCCCTTCACTTCTTGTTATAAAGGATAAAATTGAGCTCCAGCCTCTGGACTTACCATGCCTATATCATTCCTAATGTTGAAGAATGATACAACAATTCTTATTCTCTCTCAAAGCAGGTGACATGGGTTAATCAAAGTTGGTATGTTATCGTAGCATGGCCAGGGAGAGATAAGTGGCTGAACAGGTAGCATGATGTACCACTGCATTATTCAATATCAGAGAGTTAGCCAAGGAAGGATTTTTTCTTCAAGGTTCAGGCTCAGATGTCTGAACATAACTGGTTGTAACTAGGATGAAAAGAAAGGAAAGGTAAGTACTATGTCTAATAGGAGAAACTGGATGTTCTGGATCTAAGTGAAGGAAAGTTGAAGGGTATGGGGTTACAATGGTCTGGTAATGTGCTGAGAGTAAAGTTTGCAATTTAGTGATCATATAGGAATGAAAGAAGGGGTGGCACTTATCATGAAGAGAAACTGTGGTACTGTTTGAAAGAGTGCAAGGAAATTGGTGGTGGTTAGAGTGAAAGTAGTCTTAAGAGACTGCCTGTGCTCACACACCAAAAAGTGGGAAAAGTGAATAAAAAAGGAGAATATTTTGAGAGGAAATGAGTAAGTGAGTCAGTGCTTTGGTAGTTCTGATACAACGAACTGAATCATAGAACAAGGGGATCTGAATGGAGGGATGGTTGATGTGGCAGTAAAATGTAAGCAATGAAATAAGGGGATCTGAATGCAAGGATGGTTGATGTGGCAATAAAATGTAAAAAAAAATGAAACAGCTGAGTAAAAATAGCAACCATCGACACTAAACAATTCTTAGCTTTCATCACTTTCAGTGTCATTTACATGGAAAATCATCTGGAATTTGAGGTATAAATCATTGCATAGTTCTGGGGGATTATTTTCAAGCTTCAAAGGTCAATTTATAAGCTGTTATATACTTTATATATGTGGCAAAATGCAGTTACAGTGTCCTTGTACAAATTCAAGAAAGACAAAAAGGAATATTAAATTTATAAAGCTATCAGTTTGTTGACTAAATCAGTTAAGGTGCAAAGGACTAGAGAACTGTATGATAAGACTGACAAAAATGCTTTATGGAAGGTGTTTTGGATATATGGGGTTAGTGAAAAGTTACTACATGTTGTTATGAGCTTTTACCGGGAAAGCAGGAAGGAAGGAGTGTGAATGGTTCCCTTTGAAGTTGGATCTGCAACAAAAATGTGTGATGTCACCATGGCTGTTTAATCTGTCAATGAACAGGGTGGTGTGGGGGACAAATGTGAGTACTATGAAGTAAAGAGTAGGTCTGTAACATGGCAGAGGTAAGAGGCATGAGAAGTATTTCAGTTGCTGTTTGTACATGATGATACTGTTGGCAGACTCCAGAGAGAAACTCATGAAGCTGATGACTTAGTTTAAGTTATTAAAGAAGAAACTTGAAAATTTACATAAACAAAGGTAAACTAACGAAGCTCAAAATAAGGGCGAGCCAACATGGTTTGAGTGTTAGTTAAGATGGGGAGGACCTGGAGGATGTGAAGAGGCAAAGGTAACTGGATGTGGATGTGACACTGAATTGAGCCACAAGGCTGAAGTTATCACATGGTGGAGGAGGGGACTTTGGTCCAGTGCACTATATTAAGGAATGTGAGGAAGGAAAGATTCAGTGTTTGTAAGAGCACAGATGGATATGCCTTCAGTTCCAGTGGTCATAACAGTGTGGTATGAATGAAAGTCTTGGGCCTTAAAATTGAAGGAATGGAGAAGGGTAGATGTGCTGACAACAAAACACCTGAGCATAATAAATGGCATTTCAGGTACGTTAATAAAAAAGAGAAATCATACAACAGGTTGATCAAAAGAGAAGTAATACAAAGTGAAAAATGTGGTCTTGCGTTTAGTCTGACTGAGGGAGATGACCACTATTTGCTGATATGGTTCAGGCCTATTGAGAGGATGAGTAATGAAGGAATGACGAAAGGGATTTTCACTAAATCAGAATCAGAAAAAGCTATTGCTGCTTGCATGAACAACTTTTGCAAAACCTAAATTACAACATTAGACATCATACTGCTTGAACATTTCAAACTTAAGCAATCTAAATGTGCACCAATTTTAAGTTCTATGCTACCTGAAAAGCTTTGAAATTTTCATGATCAAATGAATGCAACTAATAAATGTGCATTTTTTGATGGTTAGCTGGCTTTTCTATGCATTTTAGAACATTAAAATAGAGAGTATCCCAACCTGGACTGAATAGTGTGTGAGGGTGTCTGGCTTGGGTATTTTTCCTGGTTTGGCTAGAAAAACTATATCCTCCTAAACTTGAACAATATTCTCCCAAATCCAAATCCCAGGTCCAGGTTTGGGATGTATTCCAAATTTTGGGAGAAAAGCTGTGCATATTTAAATGTACCACCTGAACCAAATGTCTACTCCCAAGAATGGCATCTTCTTTTTTCTCTCTTGTGGCAAAGACAAAACACAGCAACTGGCAGGTTTTCAAATGCCCATATCCTGGAGGATCCAGCATCCAGAGCATTCAGGTTTGTGAGAATAAAATGCAATGTCCAAAACTTCTTGCAGGATATATCTACAAGAAATACTCTTATAACCAAATCATTTTCAAATCTGACACCACCGAGGTATGGCTGATACCATATAATATTGCTTTAACTAAACAGGCCATGATATGATGGTCTATTCCCCAAAGAAACTTCTTCTAAACCTGTGTTACAATTTTCTGATCTTACATTCCATAACTATGTAATCCAAAAATACCTTCGGTCTGCAACTGATATTGTAAAACAGGCATATATCACACACCTGAAAAAGGAAGTACTCATAAAAAAAATAATCTAACAGTCACAAATGCAAAACTATCCATTTCTGTCTGTGCCATTTACACCCTACACACCCCAAATACATTGTTCACTTATTATCCTCTCCTTCCCTTGCATGTATGTCACTCATAAAATCAGGGTACAGAGATGCTACAGTGCCTAATGTCTTAGTACAAGAAATGCTTTCACTAACCGCCTCCCATACTGTGGATCATCACTTGGCTGGCTGTCAGTTAATGAGCTCTCTCTCCTACTATATCCACCTGAAAAATGAAAATATCATGATTAACAATAGTCATGAAGAACCATGAGACATGAAAATTATATGCAACGTAGGTTTTAAAGTATGAATAACTGCTTCTCTCCAGACCATGTTCTGTGGGTCTTGAGAGACTCTCCTGAACCCCTAGGGGGTAGAAACCTCTTAATCTGCCTTCTGTGAAGATAAATGTTTCTCAACCATCACTAACCACCTAACCTTTGCTAGCAACCTTCTGGCTCAGTCCAGGTCTGCCCATCAACCAACCAGCGACTACTACACAGCAATGATATCATCATCCCATGGCTGCTGGTACTAAAATGTCTTTTGATTCTTAGAACGTGTACACTAACTCAATGGTGGTCACCATTGATAAAAAAAAGGGCTTTCTGAAAGAGAGGGTAATGTAGGACATGAAACAACTCAGAAAAATTATTAGCAGGATATCTCACTGAAGATAACCTGTTCTTCATACCTCAAAACTTTTATTTTTGTCCAGAACTGGATCAGGTTAGGGTAACAAAGCAAGTTTCTCTGTCATGGAAGAGATGTTTCTTGCTAAGAGAGGTTTTAGATTTCCTGACTACAAAGAGATGTTCCATTGGTAGTTCCTGGTGATCTTTATCAAATCTCTCAGAGATTTAAATGAACAAAAGGAAAGAAGTCTCTAGCTGTAGTCTTCCAAGAATAAATCAAAATAGTGTTATTTCTAATAGTGTTATTTCTAAGTTTACTTTATTTCATATCTTTTTTTTCTTCTTCAAAACACTATGGCTTGGATTTATCTCAACTGGTGGCATCTCATCATCAAAAACGAAAAAGTTCTGATGTCTGGAAGTTGGGTTTATCTCAGTAACCTCTTCAATCACCAAGGGCTGAGACTTTGAGGCAATATATTTCCAGAAACAAAACCTTCTGATTGCGACAAGTCTAAAACTTTTGACAACTCTTACTTGGGTTGTAGCATGAAGTCCCTGGAACTCTTCAAGAAATAAACTGGAGATGTTTATCAGTATGAGGTCCAATTCACTTTATATTAAAACCCAACAAAAGTAGTTCCTGTAGGGTACTCTTGTACTATCAATAACTTTATTTTTCTTGAAGTGAAGAGAAGAACTCTAAACAAAGAGCTTCTGAAATCAATGACGAATATAATTCTTCCAGGAAAGACTGAAGAGTATGTAAATATCCAGGGTCACTATGTGAAGGATATTTTCAACTATTTCAAAAAATCTCATTAAGTTTGTAATTATGATTAACAAGCAGATAATTTCTAAACAAAATAATATTCAAATCAACCTAATGAGACTCTGTTTAAGTCTGCTATGTATCCCCTAATTTATGATGATCTGCCATCAGATGTGAGAGGTACTCCAAGAGTATTTTCAAATATAAGAAGTGTTTTTCTTTGCATTACACGTGACAGCTCAAGTTTGAACGTAAGCGGATGTGGCCTTTCTTTGTCTGTTGCCTGTCACTACCTTCTGACGCCGGGTGCAGCAGTCAAGTGTGGGGGAGAAGAAAAGAATGTATATATAAATCTTTTTTTTTTCTTTTCTTTCATGCATTTATGCTGTTTCCTTTGGGGAAGGGTGGCACTGGGAATGGATGACGGTGAACAAGAAAGAATATGTACATGTGCATGTATGTGTATGTATATGTACGTGTGCATGCATGAGCATATATGTATATATTATTATTATTATTATTATTATTATTATTATTATTATTATTATCATTATCATTATTATCATTATTATTATACCTGATCGCTGTTTCCCGCATGAGCGAGGTAGCACCAAGAAACAGACGAAGAAAGATCAATTCACTCACATGCACACATATATACATACATGCACATTTATGCACAATACATACATATACATACCAACATATACATATATACATACATATACATACACATGCTTATACACACGTACATATTCATACTTGCTCGCCTCCATCCTTCCATATCCAATTTGGTCTCCCACTTCTCCTTGTTCCCTCCATCTCTGACTTATATATCCTCTTTGTAAACCTTTCCTCACTCATTCGTTCCATATGTCCAAACCATTTCAACACACCCTCTTCTGCTCTCTCAACCACACTCTT
>JAYMFT010280075.1:0-10503 GCA_038088735.1 Panulirus argus | reverse complement strand
CGTGGGAAGTATTCTTTCTCCCCTATCCCCTGGGATAATATATATATATATATATATATATATATATATATATATTTATTATATTTATTATACTTGATCGCTGTTTCCCACGTCAGCAGTTCTTTCTCCAACTTTCGTCCTACAAGAGCTCCCACTACCTCGGGCAAACCTCAACATGAAGGTCCTTCCATGCAGATGACCTCAAAATCAGATCAAAACACCCTGACACATTAGCAACATCAAACTTGCAACTCTACATTACACTATTAGAGCAATGGCTCACCAAGAACAGAATTTCTGCATCTCCAAAAAAGTCTCCAATCACTTTTAAACCCAGACAGATATGAGTCCAGCTCACATCCTCCAATCACACTGAAAGGACAGTCAGTCCAACCGTCAAACACCAACCATTCTAGGTGAGACACACAATATACATAACATTCACTCCCCACATCAATAATATCAACACAGAAACTAAATACCTTTGAAATACTACCTGGCACTAGACTTGGACAAGAAAAAGAATTACTCATCATCCTCTACAAACAATTCATCCACCTTAAACTATGCCTCATCTGCTAGGTCTTCCACTCTCTAAAAAGCAAATTTTACATAGATGAAAACCACATAAAAAATGCATTCAGAACAATCATTGGTTACCTAACAACCACAAACATACAACACCTTTACAATGAAACAAAGATCCTCTCAAAGCAATCTTACCTCATGCTAAGCACTCAATTCTAAGCAACTGCAATACACCCTTCCCATCCAAACCAATCTATAGCTAACCACCAACCCCAAGTAAAAATAAAATCCAGTCTCGCACTTCAGTAACCTCAAGTCACCAATATCCACCACCCCAAAACAAATATAACAATGACAATGACAATACACACACACAATGAAAAAACCTAACAAAGACTAAATAACCAACCCTAATTCAGTCCTAAACTCCAGCCCACCAAATACACACCCATCAAAATCCACACTTCCCAGACAAACACAGGTCACACTCTTCTATGCTCTATCATCACCCATCACTAAAAGACTACAAACACCATTCAAGCAAACCAAGACCCATCATGAGCATGAAGCAACTACCAGAAGGAAGACAACAAGCACTGACTACTCAACTGCCCTGCATTCTCAGCACATAAATGCACACACATCACCACAACACTTTAAGACCTAGGTCCTGACATGTGGCCATGGCCAGCTTTCTGAGTGATGCAAAAGCCTCATAAATATAGAAGGGACTCATAGGGCAGGAAGTAAGTAGTATACCTTTACCTTAAGCTTCCTAACCTTGGATCCCCTTCTTTAGGGCCTAATCAACATTCAGGAAGTCAGTGGTTGGTGTTGATGCTCTCAGTGGTCAGTGGTGATGCTCTGTGTGTATCTCTTGTAGGGTAATTAAATGACAACTTCAGTGTGGAAGGTGCATTTCAGGCATGTGGATTCTTGTGATATGGTGAAGCAGTTTTCAACAGTCGTGTAGAGATGGATCAGATATACATGTGCAGTGCCATACCTGTTATCTAGACCCTGATCATATATATCTCATAATTTAATGGACAAAATATGTCTTGGTTTTTCTTAGTCAACCAATATGAGCTACATTCGGTTATACATATTTCAACAATAACTGAAGTAGTTATATCACTGCATATCATGCAGTACAGTCATGTGTATCCAAAACTTGAAATTTAAATTCATATGCTAGTAAGAATGTTGTGGTTACAGTAATCACAGTGCAGTACTAATATAATGAAACTAGATAATGAATAAGACAGATGGTTGAAGAAAATTCTGAATCAAGCTAAAATTGAAAATGCTAGACATTATGTGGCTGCAAAAGATAACGCCACTAAGTACTAATCATTAGCCCTATCTCAGGCATAATGCTGTAGGTACTTGAATGTATGGGTAGGCAAGGTTAGTGACTTTCTCTTGTGTATATTAGTTGCATGCAATTTTGCTTTAAAGTTTGCAATAATAGACAAAATACATAAAACTATTATCTGCATAAAATAATAATCATAAGAATAACAACAATAAAGTACAGTAATAACAATAAAGTTCAATACTGTAAAAACTAAATAAGAAAAAAAAAATCTCTGTACATAGTATTGGGGTCCCCACTATATATCATCTGGGTTCCCTGCCTGGAATGTGCACATCACAATGGTTGTATAGTCCCATTTCTTAGGCACATAGAATAGAAGGATCGCTTTCCCTTACTGCAGTGATTTATGTATGAATTACCTTAAAGTTGTAGAAATCTGCATCAATACGGTAAGACAAAAATAACTGATGTCTTAAAAAAAAAAAAAAAAAAAAAAAATCCTTCCCTCACAAGCACAAGGGATGCATTCCTTAAAAAATGCATGTACAGTAAATCTACACACAGCAAACCTAATACTATAAGGGGAAGATTGTAATGCATTATAAATGCCTAAAATTCCCCTTCTTTCACTTCTGGGGGAAAAAAAAAAGTGTACTTGTGCTGATTTTGTAAGAGATGATTTACGTTCGGAGCATTCATCACAGACCATACTTGAGCTTGAATTAAAAGGCATCTGTTTCAGATTTTGATCAACCCAGATCACCAACACTGTCTTCCGATTCCTCGATCAAAGCAAGTTGCACTTTCATCCTATTCCCAACATGTAAGAAGTGTTACCGAGTCACAGCTTTTCTAATTTCACTGAGTTTGATTGTAGCCACGTATGCTAAATTTTTAGAGGGCAAAAGACTCATTACTAGGCCCTCTGGTGATATCAAGTTTGTCTGGAATATTAACATTACCTTTGATTTCTTCTTGGGTGCCATTATACAATGCAATTCAAGTGAATTTATCAGTAATACACACTGTGGTATCAAATTAATACACACACACATATGTAAAGAATTTATCTGATTGCTGCTTTTAACTGTATTGAACTTTGGTGAATAACACAAAGACTGATGAGACTAGCAACGTAACTTATACTTTTCTTACACATCAAGAGGCCAGCAAATGTGATACCTTTGTAATGAGTATCAATTAATACTTTATATAAATACAGGGTAAGCCAAGCTATCAAAGGACTGACCCCGCCAAGAGGGAAATCACAGAAGCGTGTGTATGGACTGAAGGTTGTGATTTCAGTCCATTACACAAGACAGCTAGAGAATGGATGCAAGTGAAGGAGTCTGTATGGTCTGGATGAAGATTGGGCATTGTGGTTTCAGTCCACTACACAAGACAGCTAGAGAATAGATATGAGTGAAAGAGAACTTTTCTTCGTCTGTTCTTAGTGCTACCTCGCTTGTGTGAACAAGTATAGAAGAAAAGAAAATATATACTGAACAGAATCCTTTCAATAATGTTACAAGGACATTATCCTGAAGAAAAAAAATCTTAAGTTGAAAGCAAAGCCAAAATTGTGATAATATTGACGGTGTAATATTTTTCCAACATTACGACAATTATGGCAGACTTTGGCTCAAGATATTTTCATAAAGGTAATGTCCTTGTACCTTCACTAAGATTTTGTTCAACACAGGTATCAGTTAATATTCATTTTCATGTGAAGGCATCACATTTGCTGGTCTCTGATAAGGAACAAAAGCATAAGTAAAACATTTGAAAAATGTGGTTTACCACAGTTCAATCAAGTTAAAAAATTCCATTTAAATAATTTCTTCACTTCTATGTTATCAAAATATATTACACTTTTTCTATCGCTGACAACGAGCCTTTACTGTTAACTTATGAGCAGCTTGTAATCCAGCATCCCAAACATGGCCCTTTCTCTTGATCATTTGCCTAATGCTCGTTTGGTCTTCTTTGTTTGTTTGAGTCACCAGCATTTACACGACATGTACAATATAAGTCATTATAAAATGAAACATAGTACAAATTCTTTTCAATCCAATTTATACATCTAGGTTAGAAGTACACCTTTCTTTAGTACAATATGATGTCCTACTGGCATAACTTGGTAAGTTAATGGGCTTTTTGATCTTTTGCATCTGATCTTGACATTTTCTAAGTGAAATGTAAACTCAGTCAGAGAAATGACAAGAAATACTATCTAAAGTTAAAAAGAGTAAGAAAGTCTCAAAGCTGTGCAGTACCAGACCTGAGATCCTTTGCCAGGTAGAGAGAGAGTCCCCTATACCTCACCTTGCCCTGTTTTGGTCAACCTTTCCATGCTTCACAAGTCAGCAATTCCATGCTCCTTAGTTGGAATGAAATTCAGTATTGTATAAATGGAGAGGTGAAAGTGCTGGCACGCATGAAAATTAATGAGAAAGAATGCAAGAAGTGTGAAAAGAAGTGACAGAAAGTTTAGATGAAAGTGCAATAAATGTAAGGATGCAATCATGTGTGAAAGAGGTGTTGAAAATGTTATGAGAAAGTCCATTAAAGGTTGCAAAATTAGTAGATGATTTCAGGGTTGTGGGATACAAGAAGAGAAGGGGAAATGCATGGTGGACAGACGAGATTAGAAATGCTGTGGCATTTGGCAGTTTGCTTGAAAAAAAATTATACCACTGGAAGTTCACCACAAGAGGAAAGAATATAAGTTGCGTGTACGGAATGTTAAGAAGCTGATAGAAAAAAGCAAAGAAAGAGTACATGAAGATTTTGACGAGAAGTTGGGAGAGAAGTTTAGAGAAAACAAGAAATTGTACAAAAAGGAGGAGAAAAAGAGGTGGATGTAAGAATGGAAATGTAATGTGAGAAGTAAGGAGGGGGTGTTAATGAATCAGAAAAAAGGAAGAGCATGGAAGATAGAAAGAGTATTTTAAAAAACTGATGAATGTAGAAGGTGAGACAAAAGTTGATAGATGCATGGGTATGGAGCATAGGGGAAAGAGGATACAAGCGCAAGGGCCTATAGCAAGACGAGGTAAAAAGGGCAATAATGAGACTGAAGGTAGGCAGGGCAGCTGGAGTTGATGGGATTACAACTAAAATGATTAAGTATGGAAGAGAAAGTTTGATAGAGTGGATGCAACTGACATGCAATTTATCATGGAAGCAGGAGGTTGTGCCTGAGGATTGGATGAAAGCTATTATTGTTCCTTTATTCAAAGGAAAAGGTACTAAGGATGCATGTAGCAATTATTGGGGAATAAGTCTGTTAAGTATACCAAGAAAAGCGTATGCAAAAGTACTGATTGACAGAATGATGGAAGCAACTGAATGTAAAATAATGGGGGTTTTAGAAAGTTAGGGGGTGTGTGGATCAAATTTTTGGGGTGAGAATGACTGTGAAAAACCTGGCAAAAGATAAGATGTACAGCTTTTATGGATTTGGAGAAAGTTTATGACAGTAGACTTTATAGGAGGTGTTAAGGTATATGGGGCAGGGGTACAACTGTTTGGATGGTGTGAAAGCCTCCTATAGGAGAGGAAAGGCATGTGCAAGAGTGGTTTGAGAGTTGAATGAAAGCTTCAGTATATGCATAGGTGTGAGGCAGGGCTGTGTGATGTCACTGTGACTTTTCAATAAATACATGGGAGAGAGCGAGAGTGAAAACAAAACGAGGGAAAGGGGCTGCAGAGATAAAGCTATGCGGATGGTAGCGTGTTGTTTGCTGAGAGTGAAGAAGAGTTGCAGAAGGTTGTAAGTGTGTTTTCTGATGTGTGTAAATATTGGCGACTGAAGGTAAATGCAAATAAAGTAAAGTAATGGTGTTTGAAAGGAAGTGAAAGTATGGATAATGCAAAGCCCTACAGAGTGAGAGAGGAAAGCATACTAATCTGTGTTAGGGATATGGAAGGAGAAAGACTGGAAAAGGTAACAATGTAAGTATTTATAGAACAATGAAGGGAAGAGGTGTAAGTATGGAAGTGAAGAAAGGATTAAGGGACCCAACAGTCCTCCCAACCATGACCTATGCAGCTGAAACATGGACATCGAATGAGTCACACAGGTCAAGAATCCGGCTGTAGAAATGAGCTATTTAAGAGGAGCATGTGGTGTGACTAGATGGAGTGAAGAAAGAAGTAAAGGGGTTGTATGAAAGATCTTTTTATGGCAGGGAATGAATTGTAGAGTGGGTGAAACATAATACTGTGAGGTAGTTTGGGCATGTGGAAAGAGTGAAAAAAAACAGGAAATTTACAAGGAGTGCATGGTAGTACAATTAAAGGGGTTGCTGAATGCGAAGACCACCTGTGACATGGGGAAACAGGGTGGAAAAGTACTGGAAGGAGAGAAATGGTGGAAGAATGTGTGGAATGGTGACTACAAAGGTGGCACATAAGGACAGGGACAAGTGGAGACTCATTTGCCATGACAAATCCCAAAGGGAATGGACATCAGATATACAGCTTGATAAAGATATAAATCCTCTCATTTGCCTTGAATCTGATCCTCGACATTGGCTTGAAATACTGCTGAAAGACTGCAGCTTCTAAGTGCATCTTCCAAAAAGTTTAACTGCATCTTATTTTGACAATAAGCAATCTTTTGGATTTTACCATCAGAATATCACTTCACTAATTAAGGCAACAATTTCTAAAAAATGGCACACCATCAATATAAAAGTATTCATTGCCATTTCTGGGGCTAAACTTTCATTTCATGTGTGAAAAGTCTAAATCAAATGCCAAAATATGTTAAAAGAAAAATAATTTCAGACTAAAAACAAGTGCACAGTACAGTAATAATTCAGAGCATAATTATCAAGCTAATATAATGAATGATGCTTTTATTCATAATACTGATAACATTCTTTAACTAACAATATAGCAACAGTTACTCAAATCTATATTTTTCCCTTATCTATGTATCAACAATGTATATTTTCTTTTCATAGTGTTAAACAACAATTTTTGAAATACACAAAAAACTAAGATTAATATCCTATAAAATAAAATTATTTTCCAATTATTCACATCATCACATTTCATTAGCTTGAATTATTCACTGATTTTTTTTTCTTACTTGAACATGCCTTTGCCATATCTCTGCAACTGCAGCCATATTACTTTGTGGAAAATACATCATGAATTCAGGTATTTTGAGCAGAATTTTTTAGGCCTTATCAGTACAGCATAGGGAAATTAAAGCAAAATTCAAAAGGCAGTTTAAGTTAAAAACAAGGTCAACTTTCTCAAACATTTTGAAGGGAGAAAGTACTGGGTATTAGAGGGGTTAAAAGGAAATAATTAAAGAGATCCAGCAACAAGTGTCTCATGCGGGACCTGGTCGTGTCCCATAAACTGGTGACAAATCATAAAATATTCATAAATTGAAATCATGCTTACTCATTCTGTGCACAGCAGTTCCAAGGTGTAGAACTTAAATCAGGAACTTAAGCTCCTCCTCCAACACATGACTCACATCAGCCCTGAAGGCTCCATCCGCTAACACGTCCATTCCCAAATAACTAAAGCACTTCACTATCTCCAGGTCTTTCCCCTTACAAACTAATTTTATTTTGGTCTAAAATCATCCTGTCTCTTAATTTTGTTTAAATTTACTCTCACCTTTCTCCTCTTAAACATACTCTTCCAAACTGTCACCTAGAAGCTTCATGGTTGTACTCTACAAAGGAACAAGGAAATTAAGGATTCCTCTGGAGTAAGAAGTTTCTCAACAATACTGTATTCCTTTCTGTAAAATGAATGACCATGACGATGACACAGCCTTGCCAAAGGTATAAGTGCTATATATGTGCTATCAGTGGTCTGAACTAGGGTTATGTGGTAGTTGAAGATGTTTGGGGAGGGGGTCTTACCCAATGTTGTGAGGGTAAATACCGAACAGCTTGTGCAACTGTGTCATGAAAACACATCAGTGATTAGGTCATGCATAGGTATACATGGGTCACTGAGTTGATCGTATGCAGGAATTACTGAATTATGTATTATTTGATAGAAATGCTAGAGAAATATTCTTGAATGTAAATGTCTTAGAGGGGCAGCCAGTGGATTGTTTAATCACTTCTTGGTGGAGGAAAAAGTGAAAGTTTTTAAAAGCTTTAAGAAAAGGGGAAATGAAACATATGGGTGGGAAGAGGATGTTCACGTGAAAGTGGGTGAGCCTGCAAAAGACAATTTTGTGAAGAAATACCACGGGAGACTGAGTGAAAAATGGAAAAAGGAGACAGTAAATAAAAATAGTGGAGTGGGTGAGGAATGAGGGGTAGCTAAGAAAATAGTGCTTACATATGTAACAGAAGCATGTGGTATGCGCATGGTAGAATGTGGGCAGGCGAGAAAGGGTTGTGAATCGTGGGATTAAAACTCTTAACAAATCAATCAATAACACCATCACCCCCTTTCTTAAGAATTTTCAACTGCAATCCCATCCACTCCAGCTACCTTGCCACTCTGCATCTTACATATGGTTTTCACTATCTCTTCTGGTTTTCACTATCTCTTCTCTTTAATGCAAGCCTCTTACCATAACTCTCTCACTCTGCATTTCTCCCTCAATCAAACACCCCATATCTGCCATTCTGTCATCCAACCCATTCAGTTCCAAAAAATATTTCCTCCACCACCTCCCTTTCAGCTCTTCTTTACCTGTTTCCACTTCCCCATCTGCTCCCATCCATTTTCTTGTTCTCTTCACAATATCAAACTCATATTAAAACATTTTCTTAATTCTCCTGAAGTTTGGTGATACTCATCCCAACTCTCATTTGTCCTGTTTATCAGTTCCTCCATCTTCCACTTGACCACCTGTCCTTTTCTCCATTGCATCTCTCAATTACTTGTACCCGTTTCCTGCAGGTAATACCCGTACAACTCTCTTTCTATTTCACTAACAGCATTACTTCCTTATCCGACCACTTGCTACCCTCTCTCACCTGGCCACATCCCACCATCCATGTACCACATACTTTTCACACACACATAAGCATTAAATACATTTCATTCCTCACCCACTCTCTTAGTTTCATTTACTCTAACCTTTTGCCATTTGTCATCCAGTCTCTCCTAGTATTTCCTCACAAGAGCTTTTCCAAGCTCACTCACTTTCACCACCCTCTTCCTACTCATACCATTTCCTCTTTTCCTATATTTATGCGTGTCTCTCTTTTTAAACAAGGTATTCCCAATCACCAGTCCTACTTAATAATCACAGTAATATGTTCAGACTATTCACGAACCTGTGGTCAACTTTTCACTTATCCCCTTAACATGTCTGCTACAGTCAGGATACAAAACCTCAACAAACCTTCAATCTCTCCTTCACAAAGTAATGATCAGCTGCCCCACTCAGCATGTTCACATCCACAAGTATTCATCCATGTGTACAGCACTTATGTATGTCCCTCTTTTCATACCAGGACGACTTAATCACCAACCCTTTTTCAGCCCATAACTTCACAAAGTTGTTCACCATTTCATTCACAAGACCAGGAACCCCATGCCCCTTAATTATACCCTCAAGTGCCACATTACCCACTCTCACATTCAAATTATCTATCACTAAGACCCAATCCTTCAAAACAAAACTGCTTAAGCACTTGCTCAGATTTTCCTAAAGCACTTACTCTCTTCTGCCCTCAGCCTGTTTCTAGGTGCATACACGCTAATAATCACCCATCTCTTGTGATCCACCTTCTTTTGTATCCCTATCAGTCTGGAGCTCACTTCCTTACACTCTTTCGCACATTCCCACAACTTCTTCAGCAGAAGGGTCTCCCCTTCTTTAGTTCTCACACTTTCACTACATCATCCAGGTTACTCTTCTCGGACATACTGCCTATCTTTCTAATCTTCTCATCTTGATTACAACCATACACATTCACACACCCCAGCCCGAGCCTTTGAGGAGGATGAGCACACCTTGCTTGGCTCCTTCTCTTCCAACTTCTAGAAAATGAAATACAAGAAAGGGAGGGCATTACCAGACTGCCTGCTCAAGGATATACCATGAATGAAAAGCTGCCTTTGGCAAGGCTGTATCCTCAAAAGTCTCATTAAAGAACATCTTATTCGAAAGGAGTCCATTATTTCCCTGCAACTCAAGGTAGTGCAGCCATGGTAGCCCCAGGAAGTCCTGGAAAGGGGATCCGGGAGTAACTCCTCGCCTTTTACAGAAAACACACACACACGCATGCACGCACACACACACACATATATATATTTATTTTATTTACTATACTTGATCGCTGTTTCCCCTGTCAGCGAGGTAGCGCCAAGAAACAGACAAAAAAAGACCCATCCCCCCACATACACACATATGTACATACACGCACATATATGCACAGTACATATATATACATATATACATACATACACATGCACATGAACATATTCACACTTGCTTGCCCCCATCCACTCCTGATGCCACCCCGCCCCACGGGAATTAGCATTGCCACCCCCCGAGCCGGCGAGGTAGTGCCAGGAGACAGATGAAAAGGCCACATTCGCTCACACTCAGTCTCTAGCTGTCATGTGTATTGCACTGAAACCACAGCTCCCTTTCCACGTCCAGGCCCCACAGACCTTTCCGTGGTTTACCCCAGACGCTTCACATG
>JAYMFT010280064.1:0-10503 GCA_038088735.1 Panulirus argus | reverse complement strand
TCTCTCTCTCCCTCTCCCATGCCTCCATTCCGCTGTTCCTGCCTCAACCCGCAGACTAATATATAAGAATTTCCCAGATGATGGGGTATGTAATTTAAGCATAAAAATTAGTATCCCTATTTCATGGCTTGCCTCCCATGGGTGTCGTGTGTAAGGGCCAAGCTCCTCGTCAAAATGGCATTAACATGAAAATTTCCTCCCATTATGGCCAGAGGGCGAACTGCGTACAAGGGTCGGGGAGCGAATTTACTGATCACCAGAAGCAAAGGTTTACGCGTGAACGCGGAAGGAAGAGCTTGTGTGAGGGGAAAGAGAAAAAGAGAGAGAGAGACAGACAGACAGAAAGGGAGAGAAGGGACAGACAAAGAGCTTGAGAGAGATGGAAATCATTTACATCAATAGCCAACGACCCACTGAACAGCCTACATATATAGTTAACAGCTAAACAAGGCCATTTCCAAACTCGATGACATATTCGTTGGTGACAGTAGCACCACCAGTGAAGCCATTACTTTGCAGGGTTTTGCATTACGTTATCATTGATCCACCTGCGAGTCATCCATATTCATCCGCAACAAATTGCTATGCGCTCACCTAACCCTCATCCATTAGTCATTGATTTCCCCCTCATCCACACCTTTGCCTACTCTTGAAGTATCCGTCGGCAGCAGTGCACAGCCCTGTGATTTGCAGTTATTCCTCACACTCACTCACACTCACTCAGGACAAATGTAACCCTCATTGCGTCGTTCATTTTCATCATCTTCCATCTCATGCATCCTCATTCCCCCCTTCACCACTCATCTATCTCGCAACAGCACTCTATTACGAATTAGAATATCTTACGTGAATTTATGAGAGCATACAAAAGGAAAAAATTCTCAGGACTTTTGAGAAGACTGCGTTGTAAGAGGCTTATAATACAATTGGAATCTTTGAATATTAGTTTAGATAGCAAAAATAAAGATATCCTGATTAATTGCGCAGTTCCAGGGTGGCCGCTTCTTTCTCTTACTCAAAACTAATCTTCATCCTGTGCCGAAATTAATGTAGCTGTTGACAAAACGGAACCCATTATTGTGCAACGGAGGATATGCTTTAGTTCGCAAGCCACTTGAATAGACATACAGAGGTTAAACGAAAGACTCTTTGACCATTTACGAAAATATGCAATGAAAACCATTCGATTATAATGAGGTATTTTGAAATACTGGCAGACGTCTAGGTAGAGAGAATCCCCCTTCAATAGCTCCGAGCGTGGGTTCTATCTACACTTGTGATGGAGCCTTGAATACAATGCATTTAGAAACCTACTCGGGACATGAACATGTTAGACTTAGTTCCAGGTACAAATGGGGAATTTGTCCATGGTGTGGGAAGATGGAGTAACTTCTTGTACAAGCTATCATTTTTCGAGTAAAGCCCAACGCTAATTGTGATATCTGTCAACATGAAAGTCGTGCGTGAAACGCCAGGTTTTAGACTTGCGAATTTCAATAGCCCTGGGATGATTTCGTCTGTTAGAAAGATATGAACGTAACTTGGAAGAGATTCTGTAAGACATTATGAATAATATAAGAAGCATATGTATTAATGAGTAGCAGACGATCATCTTCCAGACCCATGTCAAAATGGTGAAACAGTCATATACAGAACTGTCTCTTGCCTGAGGAAGTAGTTCACAAGAAATTCATAGGACAAAATATCTAAAAATGTAAATTTGCACAAAACTAAAAAAAGAAATGTGCACTGAAGTAAACGTCACTACGAAGCTTACAGTTTATTGCTGGAAAATAGCTGAAATATATTCTAAATGCATTATAATCATGTCAGAAGCAAGAAAATCATTTCCCAGTCAAATGGTCCATTTATCACGGAAAACGGCGATCTGGTTCAGCACAATAAAGTCATGGCAAAGACCTTACGGGATCATTTCTCATCTGTTCTTATCACAGAAGATGCAGCTCGTGTTCCAGACCTAGTACCAACGATAGGAGAGGGGAAAACACATGACTAATTTACACTCTCGGCATTTTCAGTGGAATGAGAGTAAACAAAACGGCAGGAGCTGCTGTGGTGTATCTGAGGTCAAAGAAAGAATCTCAGAATGAGGCATTTTAGACTTTAATTCTGTTTCTCAGCGTCACTATCTGCAAAAATAGTTCCAGAGAACCGGAGGTACGCCAGTGTAGAACCGATGTCAAAGACGGTAATAAGTCCTTGGCTGGATATCATCGCTCGGTTACCAGAACGTCCGTAAGCTTATGAAAAAAATGATCATTCAAGACAAAATTGTAAATCGTTTAGTATCACTTGATAGACGATTCCCAACATGGAGTTTTTGACGTAATTGTCCATATCGTCTTGATTTGATCTAATGATCTAGTCAGCATTTAGAATGAAAGTAAAGCGGTTGATATCACCAGCTTAGATTTTCCGAGAGCCCTCGATAAAGTCCCAATATAAAGACCTCGAGCAATGATTAAGTCGCGTGGTATACATGGGGTTGCACTTCAGTCGCTAGAAAATTGGTTGACCTGTGGAAAAAAGGAAAAATGAGAGTAGTGATTAATGGTCAAGCCTGAGGAAGGCGAGACATAGCAAATGCTGCGTCGCGTCACGGAGCAGGTCATTTTTCAATCATATGTTAATGATATTGTTGATAGACTTCCTTGTATGTTGTGAGAATTTCTCGCGATGCGAAATAGGGAAATAAAGGTACTACATAAACTGAACGACTAGAGATAATTCGGAAATAGGGATGCCACAGAGACTAAAATGGCTAGACATAATTGGAGAATTAAGAAACCACTGAGACTAAGTGAGTGGACATAGATGCACTGATGGACTGGGTTCACAGGTGGCAAATGAATTTTTCATGCATGGAAGTGCCAAGTCTTACACATCGGTTGTGAAAAAGGAAAAAGGCAAGTTACTGTATGAATTCTGTTGAGTTACAAAAGGTAGATTAGGTGTAATAATCTTTGGTGATCTAAAGCCAAGTAGGCAGTGCACAGAAACATTTGAAATAAAAAAAGTGAGGAAAAATTATTGACTTTATAGATGGGACTCTCATTCAAGTGTGATAAATATATCCTCACCGTGTTTTCCTCTTTGAAAGAACAAGTACTAAGGATGGAGACAGTACGGAGGCGAGATGCCAAGATAATTCCCGGACTGAGAAACGAAATTCTGTGACAGTCGACTAAGATGACTTAAACTTATTTAGCCTAGAAGAGAGAAGGTTTCGAGCTGATGTGATTAAAGTGTGCATTATCATGAGAGGCTTTGGTCATCTCATTCTAAGCTTAGCATCGTCCGATTTCAACTCGTGGGGCCCTAGACCAAGATTTGTAGGCGAGATACTGTCTGTTCAACAGGACTGTTAGCAGTTGCTCAAAGCAGCGCCGTAGATGCATTTTAAGATTTGACGTGACAAACACTTTGCTTCAAGTCCACGACTGACATTATATTTGCGTGCCTCCTTAGCTAATGTTAAAAGGTATATCTCCCCTTACGTCATCTTTTGGCCTGTTCCACTCTTGACAACACTAATCTCAGCTTTTGCTCCCATTGGTCTGTTTCTGTAACAATTCCTACGTTCTCCTACTCACGTCAGTCATCCAAGCTGTTATACATCATCTTTACCCATCGCTTCCCTTAACTGCGATATCGTAAGTGTGACCGCATTTCGCTAATCAATCACCAATGTCATTCAGGCCTCGTTATCAGTTCACTCGGGTCTTTCTCCTGTCATTTATTCCACCTTCCGTTTTTTTATGAATCATTCATATTCCCACAGTCCCTCCTATTCTACCACTGTCACCTGCTATTGGTGTCACTATATGAAGCAATTTAGCGAGCAAAGCGAGGGAGTCAGAAACGTTTAACCCATCAGTTTGGAAGTTCGTATACACTGGAGAACGTTTGCGGGGAAAAGATCTGAGAGACTGTGCCAGCCTGACCCTCCCTATCGAAATGGAAACTAAGTGAATAATTGCAGACAGACAGAAAACATTAAACCTATATCTACAAACCGTAGGAACTGGTAACAATACAAACAAGTTTAAATGTAGTGTACGAGTAGAAGTGAATCCTAATTGGATTTTCAAGAGCCCAATTCGTAGGGATTAACCACCTATATAGTTTCCAAAAGAGAACCTTTTAACTACGGAAATAAACAGCATTCTTTTTAAAGGATTCGAACTCTAATTGGACATATATAGTCTTAATGTCCATTGTTGAATTTCGTCTGAAAGGAATATAATGGATATAGTCAAACGTATCTACGGAACCCTAAGTGTTGTCCTATGCTTCCCTAATCCTGGCCCTCTGAAGTGCGTTTTTTTCTTGAGCTTAAATCATTGTTTTATGTTGCCCTTCAACTACACCTAGAATTCAGAGCGCTACCCTAAAGCTGCACGTCAAGTACTCACCGTAAAATCCAATGTGGTGCTTTTATGCTCCCTTTAACTTTACACGTAAAAAACAACAGGTCCAATATACTCTGTTAGCCCAGTGTGTTGTCTCGTGTTGTTCCAACCCCCCCCCTCCTCCCTCTGAACTTACGGCTAAAGCGGAACTTTAGAACCCACAAGTTACGCCCCACAAGGCTGGAACTTATCCAGACGAAAGATGAAACTAGAATCATGGAATATCCACTTTACAACAGACACCTTTCTGGACGTAATTGATTTTGTAGTCTTTTCTCCCCCAGTCTACAGAACCTGTGCATCTGTTTTTGACAGGTATCTGAAAGCAAATAATTCAAATCCATCCACTAGATTCCCTTACTGTCCCCTTCGGCGAGTAAAGGATCTCACAAATTGATCAGGGTTTCTCTCTGTTTGCCTGTCCTTACGCCCGTGGGGAACGCGGCGTTTGCCCGCGCGTGCATGTAAATGTTTACACTGCCGTTACTGGCCGGGGAAATCATGGTTTTTCACACCCACAAAGTTTTCCAAGCGGAGCGGAAAATGTATACAGTCACACGAACTCAGGCAGACGCGTGTGTGGTGGGTCAGGATGTGTGTGTGTGTGTGTGTGGGTATAACGCTCACCCTCTTTCTTTTAAGATATTATTTAAAGAGAGGCAGACGGAACCCACAGACGGGAACGTAAGTAGTATCTCCACGACGGAGCGGGAGCGACAGAACGGAGTTGATCATTGACGAGGATTTGACATAGGTAGATTTTTTATTCCTTGTAAGAATAGAATAACAATTCGTTACCCTCTGTAGGTGGTTGGTCTATTGGTAGATACTACTGTCTCCGTTATCAAACAGTTGACATCTTCTTTGTAGTGCAGTATTCCGGTAATAATATCATGAGGGAAGCTTAGAATAATATTCTTAAGACGTGAGATTCAATATTCACGTGACCCCAAGCTTCTGGTAATATATTTATGACTAGCGCTTCCAGTAATAGTCTCATGACACAGCCTGGAATAGTATTTTGCTGAGGCGATTCTCTAGTAATAGTAGTAATATTCACGTGACAGAAACCTCAGTTAATATTCTCATGAAGGAAACCTTCAGTCGTAGTTTCATTACGCAAACCTCCACAAATATCCTCATGACGTAACCCTCCATATAATACTGTCATGATTCAAGTCTCCACTAATATTCTGTGGTGATATTCATGACTCACGTCATGATATATTCACATCACACAAGCCTATATAAATGCTTTCGTGGTGTGTCTCCTGCAGTAATCTAGTGGCTTTCAGTAATGTTCTCAAACAACCCTTGATTGACTTACCTGTTAGTAAGAGTTATAAAGTGCCAAGAGCGGGCAACTTAGCAGGATTATTAGCCTGAAAGGAAGGGACTAGATCAGAAAGGAGTATCAAGAGTGCCGTTAAAGACTTGAGAGATTGTGGAGAGACGAAGAAAAAATACTAGAAACCTTTAGATAGTGATCAAGTGAAGAGTTTGTGATGAATAAGGAAATATAAAGAAATTAAGAATTTAGACAAAAATAGTGAAGATGAAAGAAAAAAAAATACAGAATGATTCCTTGTTACGCAGGTCGTTGGATGGTTGTTAGCACTTCAGGCACATTAACTCCCAGTAGAGTCGTTACGGTCGTTACCAGCAAAGCACGATTGCCAGCCGATGAAAAAGAATCCTTAAAACCTTTTCCCGGTGCTTAGGATAATTCCAAGACGACGTACAACTCCCACTAGGTGTGTGGCCCGTAGCTCGGTGTACCGAATGAGATGAGATGTCCAATCAGCGGTAGAAATCCATTAGAGAGTTGATGGAATTGATGTTATGAGAGTTTGGTAGTAATATCATGCTTGGGGACTCATGACGGGTGAGGGGCACGGATAATACCAGCCATGAGGGAGTTTAGAACACTTTAACGCCCGTGGAATGGTCGGGATAACATCAGAATCGCTGGAGAGTTGTGATATGGTAGTGGGATAAATGCAAAGGAAAAAATGAATTGAGAGAAGATGCGGGTTTGTAAATCAATGGGCGAGTGAGAGACAGATGATTGGACGGGAAGAGTGAAAGGGTCCTGGTAACAGAGGGGGGAAAGGTGGTTGAGTATACCAGGAAAGGTGTCAGTGGGAATGGTTAGTGAGAGGGCGATATCATATGGAAAGGTGTTTAAGCGTATTATATCAAAAGCAGACGATGTGTAGAACCAAACTTCTTACTGAAGATGCAGAGAAAAATGTAGTTGAAAGAAGAAAAAGAGATGATTAGTGTTGCTGGACCAAGAATT
The DNA here is from genome assembly GCA_038088735.1 of Panulirus argus. Classification (NCBI taxonomy): domain Eukaryota; kingdom Metazoa; phylum Arthropoda; class Malacostraca; order Decapoda; family Palinuridae; genus Panulirus; species Panulirus argus. The sequence goes on along the minus strand of JAYMFT010280064.1, from coordinate 3,768 downwards.
CGCATATGATAAAGTGGACTGGGACTCTTTGTGGGATGTGCTGGAATTCTGTGGCACGGGAAAAATGTTGCTGGAAGCAACAACTCAATTTTTCAGGAAAGGCAAAGTCTTTGTGGAAGTGTTGGTTGGTAGAGCGTTGAGTGATAGCTCCTGAATTGGCATGTGGCCTAGAGAGGGGTATGTGATGTCAGCTCGGTTTGTCAACCCACATGCTGACAGGGCAGTGACAGAGGTGAAAGCAAGAATGGGTTGCGGGACGGAATGACTACTTTATCACCGAGGACCGACTTGATCTTAGAATCTTTCATAAGAGTGATCAGGAAAAGGTGGTTTAGAAATTTCATTTCGCCTTGAGAAGAGGGAAGATGAAACTAGACGCCGCTGTGAGCAAGGTGACTAGTTCCTGAGGCAGCAGAAAAGAAACAGACTTTACACTGTGCCTGAAAGAATGAAAAGGAATAGTGAACTGCAGTGAAGTACCGGGTTAAATGGCGAACTGTTGGGAGAGGTAGGAGAATTTAAGATTTTGAGTTCATTACTATGCAAACAGGGAAGGAAAAAAGATAAAAGAGAGAGTTGTTGAGGGAAGGGACGAGAGTCAGTCTTTGAGGGAATTTATAAAAGGGGAAATGTGACCGTGAACGTGCAAAAAGGACAGACGGAGGGCGTAGTTTTGTTAACCTTAACATACGGGTGTGAAGCAGGGACACGGAATGAACGAGACTGTTCCATATTTCACGCTGTTGAAGCGAAACGCGTAAGGGGCGCTTAAGGTGTCAGAAAATAAAGTGAAGCAAGCTCTGCTGAAGTGCATAGAAGATTTGGGGTTGTTACAGAGAGGAACGCTCATGTGCTATGGCGTCACGGGCTTACGAGAAGTAACTTTAAATGGTTTGGTCATGTGGATGCATAATGGTTGGTTGGTTAGCAGATAATATGGGAGTCAGCGTCTTGGGAGACGAATAGAAGACCCCAGGGGAGAGTGAGAGTTGAGGAAATGACAGGGAGGTGTGTTTGGATAGGTGGATGTGGAGAGCATTCTGCAGTGCTCCCCACCCCCAACCCTTACCCCAAGGGAAGGGATTCAAATAAGGAATAAATAGAAAATGAGATGTAGATAGATTGACTAAAGTACCTCCTCACTGCTTGTTACACTTCCCATTTGGATTCTTCATGAGTTAGCCACTTGGACGAATCCTAGTTGGACAGTAAACAGTAACTGTAAGACGAATTGCCATTAAGAAGTCTTTTCTAAATTTCCAAGACATATACATTTACTATCACCAAAGTAGAATTCTCTCCAAACACACAATTTATACCATATTTTGATATCATCTTTTACTAAAAACTACACGATGCTCTACTTTGTTAATTCATTCCTGAGGCCATTCGGGCAAAGGGTACCCCGGCATATTGGGCCTCGAGAACCCCTTTTTCCTTCGTCTTCCAAACGACTTTCATCTCCGCCCGAAATCACAGCAGGTATATCACTCGTGACATGATGCGGTGTTTCAGTACGGAGAATGTTTGACTTATCTTGCTACTGAATGGTCTCTCTGGTCTTAGCCTAAAGTGTCACTAACAACAGCTATGCTGAGGTGCTGAAATGGACTGCTGGATGTTCTCTCGTATTTGGTTATTCACTGCTCTTGGGGAAAGATTTTCTTAGAAATGGAAAAACATATTCCCTTTTCCCTTCAAGTTATACTATACCTGTCAGTCGTAGCAACAAAGGAGCACCTTTGTTTTACCTTATTTCTCTGTAACTTCACCTTACTTGAGCCTGACATCCCATCACCCCCTGAGAGACGTTCAACTAAACGTTCCCTCCCACCCCACTACAATATCTCCGTTTGTGCAATCCAGAAAAAATCACTTCTTCCTCTGGACATAGGCAAGGTGTGCTTTCTGGACTTTGCGCTTGGAAACGTGCATTTGTACAGTTTATCCCAAAGAAGGACAACCATTTTGATCCTTTTATCCATCTGGCCTCAGCTATTTCCAAATTCTCACACTGTTGCTTTCTCAAGGGGAAAATCTAGCGAGGATGGGTGGTTCATGTTGAAGGTAGGGCTAATGCAGTGATGAGTTTTGTCTCTAAGGCTGTTTAATCTGCATATGAGTGGAATGATTAGGGAAGTGAAAGCGAGGGTTTTGGGGCGAGGGGAAGGTCTGCAGTCTCTCGGGGGTTGGGGCGCCAAGATGAGTCAGTTACTGTTTCCTGGTGATGCGGCGCTGGTGGTAGATTTGAATGAGACACTGGAGAAGTTGATTTTTGAGTTTGGGAGAGTTTGTGAAAGGAAAAAAGCTAAATGAAAATGCGAATAAAAGCAAGGATATTATCAGGTTTAGCACTGGAGAGAGCCAGGTTAACTGGATTGTGAGTTTGCGTGAAAAGAAATAGGAGGAAGTGAAATATTTCATGTACCTGGGAGTGGATGTGACAGTGAATGGAACCATGGGAGCTAAAGTGAGTCATAAGGTGGGTGAGGAGGCGAAGGTCCTGGGAGCACTGAGAATGGGTGTAGAGAGATGTGCAAAGATTGGGCATATTTGGTGGTATAATAGTCCTGCCAGTGCTGCTTGGAGGCGAAGCGTGGGCTCTAGATAAGAGAGTACTTTTTATGAAGGAAAAGTAATATGTATGGGCTTAGAATTACTTTGAACATTTGAAATAGATGTTTACGTTTTTATCGATTACTGCCTAAGGAAATATCTTAGACGGCCTTAATGATCCATGCAGACGACAAGCCTAGAATCAAATAAACCAACTTCAAAATGTTATGGCTTAGAATTAGATCACTGTAACCGCTTGAAATGATATTCACAAGATACACGTCTTTAGATGTAATCGAGAAGAAGGTTTCAAATGATATTAGATAATTACTCCGTATCAGATATACGGTATTTGCACTGTCCTTAACGATCAATATTTGTAGGCTGGACTAACCAAACTGCCAAGAATGATACATTATGAATCACACATGGAAGAATGTGTGTCTCTAGTAGTAAGATCTGTAGGTATATATACACTTAATAGAATATTACCCAATAGGCCTTCTACGAAGCAGTTAACACAATAGAGAACAGAGCTAGCTCACAATTAGCATATACCTCATAAAGTTAACCCAAAATTAGGACTTTGTCTTCTTCAGGGGTCTCAAATCGAAATCTGGAGGGGGGAAGAAAAAATCTTATTTACATGGAAATGTTGCAGCGCTCTAGAGACGTGATGCTGCATGCGTCGTCTTGCAGAAGGGATACAAGACTTGTGTGCCAGAGTAAGGCTTATCACGGTAACTTTCTCTTTGCCAGAATACGAGACTAACCTGCCGGAAAAGGCTCCATCCTGTTAACTTTCCCATTACCAGGATATAAGACGTCATCTTAGTCACTTTCTCTTCGCCAAGAGACGAGGCTTCTCTCTCTCTCTCTCTCTCTCAGGGTAGGCTCGCTCCATCCTGTTAACTTTTCCTCTTGCTAGGATAAAAGGCTTCTCTCCCAACACTAGGGTTCATCCTAGCAACTTTCCCTGTGCATCCCCGGCTTCGTTAAGACTAGTAAACAAACGGAAACTCACACTGACAGAGGAGGCAGCTCCAGACATATATGTTCCCAACTTTCCAAACAAATCAGGTGTGCGTGTGTCTTGCCTTGTCATCCAAACTTTCTCTTGGGAATACCATCATTAAAGCGCATCACTGGGAAAAGTTTTCGACAGGATCGGTCAAGAATTCTACGTCAAAACTCTGTTGCATGATTATATAT
>JAYMFT010280053.1:0-10503 GCA_038088735.1 Panulirus argus | reverse complement strand
ACATAATAATCATGTGACGCAGCAGCTTGCCGAGTATTCCGTGGTCTAGCTAGTGGTGGGGGCACACAAGCAGCCAGATAGCAACTTGCCATTAAAGAGTCAGGTTATCTGAATTTTTCCATACTCTTTCATCTTAACAAGAGCATCATTGAGGAGTGCTGAGTCAGGTTATCTGAATTTTTCCATACTCTTTCATCTTAACAAGAGCATCATTGAGGAGTGCTTTGAAAAAGCCTTTGTATGGGAGATTTTGGCATTAATAATTCTGGCCATCTTTGGAATAGATATTTGAAGTATGTATTACAGTTTAGGAGATGGAAATTAATTCGGAGGATATTTGTTTGGTCATCTGGTATCTCTAAGCCTTTAATCACAAGAACCCTTCGTGCTGTATCCTAATTTTGGATTTCTCTCCACAGCCAAAGCTGTATATAGATTCCATAAGGTGAGGCAAATGGTTTCTTATTTGGTTTTCTGTGGGACTCTCTTATTGAGATTATTAATAGAAATTTGTGCCTTTTGACAAAACATTAAATGATACCCATGCTCTGCTTTAGTGGATCTCCCTTCCATGGATCTGGATATGCTGCCTTCGCTAGAATACAGTCCAGAGCAAAGGCCAGATTTTTATAGAGAGTAATGTTTTTTCACTTTTGATTATTTTCCCCAATTCTTTCTTTAGGTCCTTCTACTTTCATGTGGATATTATCTCATATGCTTAGAGCAGTGTTGTCCAAACTTTTTAGCCTGTTGTACCTCTTGTCACCTTCTTCTACCATTAAGCACCCCGATGACTGATTAAACTCAATATCTGGAAGGACATTGCAGGTTATAGTAGAAGTTGGCCTAATTTGAGTGCTGGACAATAATTTATTATTCAGTATACTAAAGAAAAAAGACTAACAAAGTAACATGAAAATGTTTGAAAATTACAACTCAATATTAAATGTGGGGTTGATGTTCACTGATGATTTTTGCCATTCTGGGCAGTAGAGAGGTTACTGCAGTGATCAGGCTTTGTTCCATGTTTACATTTAGGTTGTTTCTCTGTTTTGACTTGATAATGCTCATTGCAGAGAAAGATGCTTGACAAAGGTAGGCAGACCCAAAGGGCAGAAGGTTTTCCAAAGCCTTCTATCCTAGGTCAGTGTGCTACTTCTTTACACAGCTCCAAAACCATGTGAGGATTGAGCTTTCAGATATCAGTTTGAGGCCATGGTCTGAACACACTTCTAACAGTGCTTCCTGAAGGCAAATAGGAAGCTTCATATTATTTTCAGATAGGAGGAATAGATTTCTAACCCATTCCAGCTGTATAGATCTCTCATATATGTCAGGAAAGTAAGCTTTAAAAGCACAGATAAGATTGGTCAAATGTTCCATGATAACTGGTTTCACAATCTCTCTCTCATCATTGTTACTGGAAAAATAAGCATCTGACAGAGAAAAACACGTAAAATTTCCCCCACAACTCAATTTTCTTTTGAAAACAACCAACTTTATTATATAAATTGAGAATGTTTGTATCATTGCCCTTCAGAGACAAATTTAACTTTTTCAATTTGCTAGATATGTCTGCAAGATATGTCAGTTGTGTAAGCCAAGTAGTATTTAAAAAAGGTAGGAAAAAGGAGACCCATGTTCTGATAAAAAGGAGCCTACCTCATCTTGCAACTCAAACAACCTAGCAAGTACCCTCCCCCTCAACAGCCAGCGTACTTCAGTGTGCAGTAATATCTCTGTGTGCTCAGACCCTGTGCTTTTGCACAGTCTGTGAAACAATCGAGTATTAAATGGCCCTGACTTTATAAAGTTGATTACCTTGATGCCATCATTCAATATCCCATGCAACTCTGAACTCATTATTTTGGATGCTAATGATGTATCTGTGAATGATGCAATGAGTCTGCTCCACATCAGGATTTTCCTTCTTAATCCATGCATCGAGTACCTTCACTTTCCTGGTCATGGATGCAGCAGCGTATGCACATACATTAATGCAAGATTTCCAACTAAGCCCTTGTTCAGAGAACTGATTAATGACATTGACAATGGCTTCCCCAGTTGTGTATTCTACTTTTTTGCAAAAAGGTTCATGTTCATTTATATCATCTCCATCATTGTATCTGACAAATGAGATAAGTTGAGCCTGTGCACTGACGTCAGTCGATTCGTCAAGTTGAAGTGAAAAAGACTGGCTGATTTCAGCTTATTCACTTGATCAATAATATCTGTATTCATTTCATTTACTATTTGAGAAACAGTTTGGTGTGACAAAGGAACAGCTTTTAGTTGGTCAGCCACCTTTTTATCTAGCATTTTTTCAGCCATCACAACTGCAGCTGGCAATATTATTTCTTCAGCTGTATTAAATGGCTTTTTAGTTGTAGCAACTAATAAAGCTACAGCTAAGGATGCTTCCAGGGATTTGCTTGATGTTGTGGAGGCTTTCTTAAATGTTGTCTGGGGACACTTAAAATCAGAAAGTTTTCTTTTAAAAAACTCCGCCAGTTTACCAACATAACACTGATGTTTTGCGTTAAGATGACATTGGAGGTGGGCTGGTTTCATACTACTGTTGGCCAGCCTTTCCCCACAAAAGAAGAGCAAAGCTTTCAGAGGATCAGAATTCGCAGAAATAAATCCAAAAAGCACTTAATCTTCCTTGTATTGCTGATACTTCGGTAGGTCTGATTTCTTTTTCTTCACAGTTGCTTGATTTCCTTCACTTACATTGCTGCTGTGGCTGCTACAGCTATCACATTTTAACCATCTATCCATATTTCTTGTTGTTAAAGAAGTAACTGTGTCTGTAAGCTTATACATGAATTTGAAGAAGAGATGTTCACACTTTCACTCCTAAGATGACATTGAGCAAGCGTGACTCGAGCAAGGAGTTCAGCACTGTTCTTGTATGCATCCTGTCTTGTTTCCTCTCCCTCCCTCCCTACTCCCATCTCCCCTCAATTTCTTTCTCATTCATTTTAATTCTTACTCTATTCTCTTGTCAATCTCCTAAGTTGGAAGCTGCGTAAGTGTTGTAATTATTCAATTATTCTACATTCTTAAGCAATCACCCATGCACACATACACATGCTCACTAAAGTTACTGATCCAAAATGCCATATGACCTATATATGATACAGTTTGGAAAAAACAATATTTTTTCATTATCTTCTCATGTACCCCTTTGAACAATGCTGCATACCCCCAGGGGTATACGTGCCCCAGTTTGGACAACACTGACTTAGAGGACTCTTTCTCTGGGGAAGAAAGGTAAGTTTTGAAGGTTACTAAATGATTTACCTATCATAGACAGCTTTTTAAGCATCCATTCCTTTTTTACCCCTATCTTCCCCCCCATCATTTTCATATGCTATTTCCTGATATCCGACGCAACACGCTTGAGGTAAAGACTCTGTATTAGTTAATGAGTGATAAGGATACCTATCCTTTTGTTTCCATCTCACCTTTGTGACATGGCACCGTAGACCTGAGCATGGTTTTTATGTTACTCTGAATAAGCACTATCCGGTCCTTTAGGTATTATGGTGGTTGAAGAGGGTGAATCCTCATGGATATACCTCATTTTAAAGGATGAAATTCTGTTGTAACCCCCAGTGAGCAGGTGCTCTCTCAGATGGTCATAGGGCTCTGACTACGGTAGAGAAATGGTTTTTCATACTTCAAAACCTATATTTTTTAAGACATATCCCTAAGTCTTTTTAACTGATAGTGAATAAATTACTTTTACAGTAAGAGTTAGATTATTCTGACACATTTGTGTCCTGTTTTTGATGAAGCTCTTTTTTAATTCTAAGATTTAATATTTCAGAAAAAAGGTACTTTTTAGTTGGAACAGATGATTATTGTAATCATTCATTCATATGTACAGTATAGAGGTGCCCACGTATTATTTTACACTGTCCTTGGTCAAACCAGGTCATCTCATTCAGTCAGAAACCCTTCCCTGCTTTGACTCTTGTACAGCTGTTTTTTAACCCATATTTTAGTGTTTTAGGAATTATTTCTATGTGTACATATTACTAAGATCTCTCCTTACACCAACCCCCCAATTTTTCATTCTAACAGCCCCCCTTTCTCTCGCAGTTCCCGCCAAAAAGAAAGGTATTGGTACGCACCTCATGGTAAACCTAGATTATATTATAGACGTTGTTGTAAACCCATTTTATCATAGTTTGTCCAGCAGTTATTAATTTCATAAATTTTTATAGGAAATTGTGTGTTGTATTTTGAAGCTTTAGTACTAAATTGTATTTTGAGCTTTAGTTATATAAAGAATAGTAATATGATGAACATTTTAAGTTTCAGTAATACTAGATATTTTAATTAAGGCTTCTACTATACAGAATTTCAAAGTGCCAATGTTACTGCAAAATTTGAAACTTCAAAAATCATACAGAAATTTTGAAGCTTCATTCTGTCTATGAATTGTGACCAGCATTATTAAATTGCTGTTTTATGAAAACGTAAAGCATCTATTTTTCAAAGCTACTCTGAATGAAAAAGAAGGACTGTAGTGATATGTTATACTGGCAACCTGAATCTTTCTATAGTGATTAGTGCATGTTGTAATTGAGTGCAAAGTCATCAGGAGGCCATATTCTTATTTAGATGTAGTTGAGCAGCATTGAAGCAAATATATAGCAAAGTATTAAGATTTACAGAAGTAACAGTGTCAGCAGCTTATGATCCAGATTCTGTTCTTTAATATAATTTGTACTTATTAAAAATATTAGCCCTGAATAAAATGTGTGTGAGTTTGCGTGTGTATGTATGTATGAATGTATGTATGTATGTATGTATGATGTAATTATTTACTTGTGCAGTGCGGGGAGAGAGTTCTTCACTTGTGGGGCACTTGTCTCTTCAACTTTCTTTGCATTCATACCTTTTGAAGTTCTTGATAATGTCTGCATTCACAGTCAAATCACTTACCTTATTTGATTCATCCAGAACTCTATTATTATGAAATATCTTCCTCACTTCTAGCTGATGTTAGCCTAATGTCTTGTTTCTTCTTTGTCTTCCTTTGCAAATTTTATATTGTATGCTTCATTAAGAAACTAGTAAATTGTATGGATGTCTCCTCTTTTTTTTTTTTCCTGTGAGCAAATTCATGGCCATTAAATTATCCCAGTAATTCAGATTTGTTATTTCAGGTATCTCATGGTCTTTGCTGAATCATTTCTATCTGGTTCATATTTGTCAGACCTTCTATATCTGAAACATGTTGGACCTTCTTTATTTGATCTATATGTTCCTCATAGTGGGCTGACTGAACTTGAAATGCCTTCACTGATTTGGTCATACATGTGCTGTAGATATTTTGATGAATCTTTCTTTACATTTGATTGAATGCAGTTTTGATATTAACCGAACAGTTAACTTGCATATCTAATATTTCTGTGAATGTGGTGGTCTGGCAAGAGTCTTAGTGCTATATTCACTCCTGTTTCTGCTTCACAGATAGATTCATCCAGTTTGTTACTTGCAGGATAATAGTTTTATTTAGGCCTTTTCTTTCCTGCTTCCCACCTTTAAATACTTTATAGGTTGTTGGGATGAACTTCAACCAAGTGTATAGCCAGCTCTGAAGCTTTTCCAAGTCTTTGTAACAAGATGATGCAATCTTGATCACTCCTTATTTTGCTATGATTTAAGCATCATTTGCAAACATCTTCAAGAGTTTTTATTCCTTCTAAGTCATTTCATAGATCAAGAATAACAGTGGTCCCAGACTGAACTGTACACTATGCTGCAGGTTGCTCAACCCATTAGGAGGGATTGACTTGACATGGACTTTGTTCCCTCCAGTTTTGTTGATATTTGATCCTCCAAAGACCTACCCACTCCTTGTAGGGATATTGTTAAATGCCTTATGGCACACAATGCACCCACCCATGTCTTTTACCTAGACAAGTGTTCATTCTGTTGTAGAAGTGTGGATTGGTTATATATTAACTCCTTCCTCAGCATTTATGCTGCTTTTCATATAGATAGTTTCTCTATAACAGTTATTAACCCATTTGCTTTTTGATACCTTTATATTTTTCTATAGACCTCATTCATCAGATATTTTGGTATGTAGTTCATTGTTTTCTTTTCCATTCTTGTTCATCACTTTCTGGTGGTGAGGTTGCACCAGGAATAGAAGAAGAAATGGCCTTATTCACTCGCATTCGTTTCATAACTGTCTTATGTAATGCACTGAAGTCACAGCTCCCTATCCACAACCAGGTCCCATGGACATTTCTGTAGTTTCTCGCGGCAGCTTTATGTGCACTGATTCAGTTCATTGACTGTATGTTACTCATGTATGCCACATTACTTCATCTCACTCTTTCCTTTGCTTGCCTTACACCTTCCTGCATGTTCATGCTCAAGCACTCAAAGCATTTTTCCATCCTTCCTTCCATATCCAGTTCAGTCTCCCCTTCTCCTTGTCCCCTCTGCTTCTGACACATATATCCTCTTTGCCAGCCTCATTTCAGTCATTGTCTCTCTATGTCCAAACCATTTCAGCACACATCCTTTGACTATATTAGCCACACTCTTCATATTACCATGCATCTCCCTATCAACCACACTCTTTGTATTACCACGCATCTCCCTTACCCACTCATTTCATTCGTGACCAACCTTCCTCACACCACATATTGTCCTGAAACATTTCATTCCATCACATTTACCTTCATCTGTATAATATAATCATGAGCCCAGAGATGCCAGTCATTGAATCTCCAGTTCGTAATTTTTCTTTCCACACATTCCTCATTACTCCCAGGACCTTTGCTCCCTCACCCACTGTATAACTCACTTCAGCTTTAGTGGTTCCATTCCATGCCGTGATCACTCTCAGGTATCTAAAACACTTCACTTGCATCGACTTTTCTTCGTTCAGATTCTTACCCCAAGAAACCTGTATCTTTCCAGTGCCTTTATTCACATTTACTCTCAACTTCATTTGCACACTCTCCCAAACTCAGAAACCAATTTTTGCAGTTTCTCACTGAAATCTGCCATTAGCACCATGTCATCAGCAAATGATAACTGACTCACCTCCCAAGCACCCGCACCATGCTAGACTGCAGACCTACCATTCTCTCTAAAAGCTTTGCCTTCACTTCTCTCACTACCCTATCCATAAACAGATTGGCAAGCCATGATGATATCACATATCCCTGTCACAGACCCACCTTCACCTAGAACTCAAACCCTCTGCTTTTCCAGCTTACACACATGCCATATTCTCTTGATAAAAATTCTTCACTACTTTCAGTAGCTTTCCTTTCTCACCATGTATTTGGAAAACCATACACAAAGCATCTTTATCAACCCTGTCATATGCTTTCACTTACATTCTTTAAGGAAAACAATCCACACATCCTCTGATACTCCTGAAAAAACATTTTTCGTCCTAAGTCGTGTGTGTTTGCAACCACTTTCTTAATCACCAGTCTTCCTTACGACTTGCCAGATACACTCAACAAACTTATACCTTTGTAATTTGAACATTCTCCTCCGTCTTCCTTGTCTTTATATATGGGAACTATGCAGCCATTCCACCAATCCTCAGGCATCTCACCATTATGTAATACTGTATAATGTCTCCTCTCTCTCTCTCTCTCTCTCTCTCTCTCTCTCTCTCTCTCTCTCTCTCTCTCTCTCTCTCTCTCTCACACACACACACACACACACACACACTGCACATTATGCCCTATAGCTTCTTTACCACTGCAAGAACCCCTTAAATATAGCAGGGACTCCTCAGGCAGGTAGTAAGTAAATATGTATTTCAGAGCTCATATCTTTCATGTGTTTGATGACAATTTTTACATTCTCCAGTATGATATTCATTTCTGTGATAATTTTGGTGTAGCTTGTAGGTGACTGGCAGGGTACTTCATCACCCTCTAAGAATCTTTAACCGGAACATTTCTGTAACTTCCTCTCAGCGAGGTAACAGCCACAGCTTGGTCTCTGTTTACTGTTTCCCTTCTTCACTTTGCATTTGGTTGTTGAATTTCATCATTTATGTTTTCAACCAGTGCTGGAGCCTGTCTGAATCTCCTTCAGTTTTCTACAGTCTTTAGTACTCATTATTTCCATGTCCCTCTGGCTAGTCATTTACATAGATCTGAAAAATTATTTGCCTTGAGACTGAGCCTTGATAAACACCATTGGTTGCTTTTACCCAGTTGGAATGGACTCCTCCTGACCTCTATTCTATGCTTTTCCATGTTCAGGAAATCATTAATCTACTGCAGGAACTCATCTTCTAGGCTTGCCTGGATTTTTTTTCTTTTTCATGGGACTGGGCCAAATGTTCTCAGATAATCCAAAAACATGTACTCACTTCATCCACCTCTTGCGACAAGGCTGTTGCTTTCTCTGTTATAAAAGTCCTGATTGTTCATAGTACATGATCTTTTTTCTCAGAATCGATGCTTCTTATCAGTTGGATGATTAGAATAATTCTTTTGTGCCCTCTTTGAACATTCCACGAGTTGATAACTGTGCTTATCACTGATACTGGTTTCTGATATTATTGTCTTTGCAACCTTTCTCATAGATATGAATGACATTTACTTTCTGTCACTCCCTTGTTATCACATTTCTTATCCCATCACATGATTTCTGATCCTCCTTACATGACCCCTGACCTCTAACCTCCATATGTGACATCAAACCACTATATACCTGCGCTGAATGTTTTTCCCTGAGGGGCAACATAGATTGTTTCTAATTTTCAATCATTAGGTTGTAAATACAGGATGCAGAATTGAGAGTATATGCACCCCACTGATTTGTTTTACAGATTACCTAATGATACAGGAAGTTTTCCTTTAAACATTCAAGAACTTTAGCCTCCGATTCTTACGTTCTCTCTTTAGACCAGTATATTTCTAGTTAATTTCCCTTATTACCCTTTAGTTAAAATCTTCCATAACTATTTTCTATCACTGTGTAGGTTTTGCTTTACTACTGCCTTCACAATCCTTGTTGTTCTTTTATTATCATTATTAAATATGTGATCTTGTTCTTTTTTTCTATTCAGGGGTTGCGTTTTAACAAAACTGTCTGCCTGGCATCTCATAATGTGATTCTCCCTATTATGTACTGTCTTCAAGAGCCAATATCTTTTAGTAGCTCCAGAAATTTATCCTTTACAAGGAGGACCGTACCCTATTTTCCTCATTCTTTCTTAACCCTTTTCTTCATAAGCATGTCATTTTACCCCAGCCAACTGCATAAGCAGTTTTTTTTTCCACTTTTCCATGTTATGTTTGTGATGATGTGAATAACTACTAATATATGAGTCAGGTTAAGACCTATTGAAGAGAACAAAGAGGAAAAATTTGTATTAGCAATATATTATTGATATTATTATTATTATACTTGATCGCTGTTTATCACGTCAGTGAGGTAGCGCCAGGAAACAGAGGAAGAAAGACTCACCGACTCATATACACATGTGTACATACATGCACATATATGCACAATACATACATATACATATCAACATATACATACATACATGCATATACATACACATGTATATACATACATGCACATGTACATATTCATACTTGCTCGCCTTCATCCATTTCTGGCACCACCCCACCCCACAGGAAACAGCATCTCCACCCCCTGCGTCAATGAAGTGGTGTGAAGAAACACATGAAAAAGGGCCACATCTGCTCACACTCTTTCTGTAGCTGTCATGTGTAATGCACCAAAACCACAGCCCCCTATCCACAACCAGGCCCCACAGACTTCTCCATGGTTTACCCCCAGACATTTTGCATGCCCTTGTTCAGTGCATTGACAGCACGTCAACCCCAGTGTATCACATTGTTCCAATTCACTCTATTCCGTGCATGCCTTTCTCCCTCCTGCATGTTCAGGCCTTGATTGCTTAAAATCTTTTTCACTTCATCCTTCCACCTCCAGTTTGGTCTCTCACTTCTTGTTCCCTCTACTTCTGACACATACATCCTCTTTATCAATCTTTCCTCACTCATTCAATCCATATGTCTAAACCATTTCAACACACCCTGCTGCTCTCTCAACCACACTCTTTTTATTACCACACATCTCTCTTACCCTTACATTACTTACTTGCAAACCATCTCACACCACATATTGTCCTCAAACATTTCATTCCTAACACATCCACCCTCCTCCATACAACCCTATCTATAGCCCATGCCTCAAACCATATGATATTTTGGAACTGCTATTCCTTCAAACATAACCATTTTTGCTCTCCTAGATAATGTACCTCTTTCTACACATTCTTCGTCGCTCCCAAAACCTTGCCCCCTCCCACACCCTTTGACTCACTTCTGCTTCCTTGGTTCCATTCACTACCAAGTCCACTCCTAGATATCTAAAACACTTCACTTTCTCCAATTTTTCTCCATTCAAACTTACATCCCAACTAACTTGTCCCTCAACCCTGCTGAACCTAATAAT